>JAMFTS010000013.1:125909-406773 GCA_028095005.1 Rhynchospora pubera
AAAACCACACTGGGGTCTGTCTGTTCCATAAACTGATTTTCAAAAGAGGCCCTAGTTTCAAAAGAATCTTGTAAAAATACCAACCAATCTCAGAAAACTTCACTTTAGATACCAAAATTTTCATCTTGAAGTCTAGTTTCAAACAAAACTATTCTCACATCCAAATTCGAAACAGAATAACAACAGTTACTTAAAGACTGATGCAAGGTCACAGCGGGGTAACAGAAAAACTGCAAATGACTTTATTCAATTTGGCCCTTTGAAATTAATTTGAGTAACAAAAGGGTAGAAATCTAATACAATCAACAAATTTACTTACGCAGTAAGTGTAACGAGTTAGTAGTTTGCAAGAAAAATCGGAAGAGACCTTCCCGGATTTGATTTCCGAAAAAACTTCCATCGAAAAATACGACGAGGAGAGGCCTCCAATTGACGATCCAAAGGTAGATAATAAGAGAGGGTGGTGAGACGAACGCGAAGGTACTTTGATCCGGTGAAACGATGGAGGAGTGGTGGAGATTGGATTTGGGGGAGGGGTTTCGATTTTTTTTTTTTTTTGAGAAAGAGAGGTGCTGCCTCTGTTGGAGCCGAAAGGGAAAGACAGAGTGGGAAATAAAAGGGGGTCGGCTCCCATTTTTTTTTTTTTTTTGGCCAAAACAATATCTCATCCAATTAAATAAAAATCCTAATTCCTTGCCCTAAAAAAAATTAATTATGCCACATAAGTAACCTAATTAAACTCTTTTAATGCAACTAGAAATTCAGAAATTTTCATATTTCTATTTCAACACAACAGTTAATATAGAAATTTAATTTCATGCAACGATATTACTCAAAATAAAACCAACCAAGTGCACCTTATTTTATATTAAAAATAATTTTCAGAAACATTAAAAATTTCGGGTGTCACACTTGATTTTAAAAATGTCAAAGTAGACAAAAGTATCATTGTTTGAGGCAGATATTTCATCAGTTTTTATCTAAGTTTTTGGATTTTTGGATTATAGAGAATATCATCTCCACCAGGAGAGGTAAGACATGTAGCTTGAATTATTTTGTGTTAGTAGATAACCTGAAAAAACAATTGCAATGCAAACTTATAAGAGGTAGGCTAAAATCAGACATGACTGACGGATGGATTGCCAGTCGCAATTATATCTCAACTTTTGAGGTTCTAATGGTTAATCCAGACCGTTCAAAGTGTTCGCTATATTGAAATCTCTTTGGATATCAAATTTTACATTTTTTTAATTTTTTTACTATTTTTTTCGAGATTTTTAAAAATCATTGTTATTAAAGGGTCAGAATTGTTTAGATTAAGAATTTTGTAAAATACCAAAAAAAAATACTAACAAATTTTAAAAAATGTAAAATTTGTTCTCCAACGAAATTTTAATATGGAGAACACATTAAACAGTTCGGATCGACTGTTAGATTCTCGAAAATTGAGATTTCATCGTAGCTGACGTGTAAGTTGTATACAAAGTGAGTGTCAGTAATAGTTGCAGTATTTGACGTGCAGCTTATGATTTTTTTAACTTATCCAATTCTTTTAAACATAATTATTCAGTGAACTTTCATCAATATAGACAATAGAAGGATTAATCCCTATTTTTTTCAGAGTAATTTGTTCCGGCGGAGTCGGAATGGGTCCATCTAGTGAAAAGAAAATTGCTAGAATAATTCATAGAATATTTTGCGGCCCCATAGCAACCCAAAGTGACTCATAGGCATAGCAAGAAGAAATTTTTGTTGGGTTGTTTTAATTACTTTAGTTTTTTCATACCCTGTGTTTTTATTCATTGAACTTCCAAATATGAACAACGGAAATTGCTATAGTGGGATAATACCAAAAAATGCGGCATTATAAAAATCCCCTTAAGCACAACCAGATATACGAAATTTAGTTCATAACTTCATATCTGTAACAAAGTTGGTAAAATATCTAAAGGCCCTTGTATACTTTTATAATAGGTTGGACTATGCTCTGAACAAAATTGATGAGTATTTGCAAAATGGGGAAAGAAAAGTACTGATGGAACTTCACGTGCTCCTGCCCGAAAGGCCAATGTAATATGATACTGTGATCCATATGTCAAAGACAAAAATTGCAGAAAAATCCAGAAAAGTTTTCTTATCGTGCTGGAGTCGTCCTTTCTAAGTATTTAAAGTTTTAAACTAAAAAAATGTACAAAAAATCTTCATATTGGTTACGTCTCTCATACTAGATCCAGGACGTTTGTTTGAGTTGGAGCAGTCCCGATCGACTCATTCGCAACAAATATATGTTCGATCTAATGGACAACACCAAACCCTCCAATGTAAATGTTAATCAAGCATTCTAGATTAACGAAGCGAAAAGACCAAATCAGCTTTCTGCGATTCAAAGTCCGGACCGTCCAAATTAATCCCAATTACTTTTGAGAATTACTTATTACAATCAGCCTGCATAATCAAGCAATCACATAACTCTCACCCTCACCCCCTCACGAGAGTATAATTTCCCTCCCATCACATGCGACTCCCTCTGATCTCCCTCGCAGCGCATCTCTTTTCTCAATCCCCTTCTTCTCCACACAACACTATTCAAGCACGCGCCTCTCCTCTACGTAAATCTCTCCCTTCTCCTCTTCGCACAAATTCCTCTTCCCTCACCCCCTCGGACACTTTTTCTTTTGTCCCGTGTTTCCTCTTCGTACTTCTTCCCCTTTTATCTCCTCACACTCTTCTATTATTGGCGTGCCTATGGCCTTCTTTTTTCTCAAACGATCCAATTTTTTCTTGTTGGTCGTGCTCCTAATATTTATATGTAAGAGAGTAATTAAATATGTATATGAGAATATCTAATATATATAATCAAACTAAAAGTAACTAATGAGTTTGAAGAAAATATCTAATAGACATAAGAGAGTATCTATTTTTATATTATAAGAAAGCACATTAATGTTCTAGTGTGGAAGTGTATAAGTGAATATTTTATTTGTATTATGAGAGTACTTGTATTAGATAAGAGAATACTTAATAAGTTTAAATGAGCAAATATTTTATATTTTGTTATGAAAGTATAATTAATGGTATGGGGAAATTAATAAGATGAGCAAGTAGTTTATATTTTGTTATGGAAGTACCTAATACACATAAGAGAGTATCTATTTTTATATCATAAGAAAGAACATTAATGTTCTGGTATGGAAGTATATAAGTGAGTATTTTATTTGTATTATGAGAGTATTTATATTAGAAAAGAGAGTATCTCATAAGTTTAAATGAGCAAGTAGTTTATATTTTGTTATGGAAGTATAATTAATGGTAAGGAGCTAACTAATAAGATGAATGGAGTATCTAATAAGTTGAAATGAGTAATTATTTATTTTAGTAATTTAAGCGAGTAACCAAGAAATATAATGAAGTTTTTAAATTGTCAGAAGGGAATTTTTTTTAAACAGGAGAGTATTATCTTATAAGATTACATAATATTATATCATAAGAAAGTGTTTATTTCAATTTAAGTGAGTATCTTGCGGAAGGAAGGTTCATGGAAGAAAAGAGAAGAGAGAAGGAAAAAAGAAACAGGGGCGAGAGAAGAAAAAAAGGAGAGGGGAAGGAGGCATGTGGGAAAGGGCGTGCCGTGGCCCGTGGGTGAGGAGGCGACACATGTCAAATGTTTATTTGAAAGAAAAAACTAAGAGAGAAAATTTAAAATTTCTATAAAAAAAATTTCAAATTTTTTTAAAGACTTGGGGCTTTTAATTTTCTTCGAGAAGCAGGAGACTCTGCGTGGGTGAGTAATTCAGACAAGCTAGATAAAAGGACGGGAAGCAGTGGGGTCGTAGTTAAGGACTTATGGTAGAGATCACTGATCAGAGAGTGTTAGATGTCTAGAGGCCGAGGAGGCGAGGAATCGTCGGTGAGCTCTCATTCTACTTTAAAGAGTTACAATAATACAGCCTACTTTAAAGAGTTACAATAATACAGCCTATGGGAAGCAGTGATTGCTTGTTCTAGCAATTGAGACACTCTTGTACCTTTTTGTATTCTCTTGAGAGCCTCTTGGAAACTCTTGTAATCTCCTTGGTGAATAGTGAAATTTGTCGGTTCGTTGCCTCCCGGTGGAATAGGCTCGGCCGAACCACTTTACTCTTGTGTTTTCTCTTCTCTTGTGCTTGTTGTGACTCGATCTATACACGGTAACATCTTTCCTCTATTGGTGCTTGATATTTGGTTGTATGCAATTGGTTGTTTCCAATTTCTCGATTGTGTAGTTGTGATACCGTACCGGGTTATTTCTCAACAAGTGGTATCAGAGCCAGGTTCGTTGGTACGGTTTCAACTTGGGCAAAATATGGCAATGGCAAACCCTAGTGTAGCATCCATATTTGGGATTGAGAAGTTTGATGGGAAACAAAATTTTGCATTGTGGCAAGGCACGGTTCGTGATGCCCTTGTGCTTCAGGGTTTAGATGATGCCTTGAGTGATACCAAACCAGCTGGGTTAGAGGATGATAAGTGGAAGACGTTGTGTGGTAAAGCCCTAAGTACAATCCGGTTTTGTTTGTCGAATGAGGTCAAAGCCCCGTTCATGGCCGAGACTTCTCCGAATGACTTGTGGAAGAAACTGGAGGAGATGTATCTGTCTAAGTCCTTGGCAAGTCGGACTGCTTTGAAGAAGCGGTTGTACCGACTTAGGATGGAGGAGGGTACGGACTTGAGGGTTCACCTTGGTGCGTTCAACACTTTGGTAAGAGATGTGCTCAATGCGGGTGGAAAGATCGAGGATGAGGATCAAGCTTGTTTGTTTATGGCATCCCTACCAAAGTCGTATGATGCTATTACGATGCCTTTGTTGGGGAAGAAGAGCGAGCTAACCATGGCGGAGGTGATCACCGTACTTTTGGATTCCGAGTCCTTGAGGAGGCGTGAGGAGGATGTGCCAGAATCCTCAAACGCTCTAGTGACTGTATCGGATCGGCGGCGACGGAAGAAATCCGGTCATGGGACATGCCATAAGTGCGGGAAGCCTGGTCACTTTCGACGCGACTGTCCCGAGTTACGACAGGTTAGTCCTTCTACACATGGATCTAGTCACACGACGGTTGTGGTCGGTGATGTGGATGATGTTTTCTTGTGCGTTGGTGAGGAGGATGTGACTGAGACTGTTGTTGGTGGGATGAGTGGCGGTAGCAGTGGTGCCTTAAGTAGGTGGGTGTTAGACTCTGGTAGCACATTCCATGTTTGTCCACGGAGGGATTGGTTCTATTCCTTGCGTGAGCAGTCCGGTGGCACTGTGACTCTGGCTGATGGGTCGGCTTTGTCGATCGTTGGAGTTGGCACAGTAAGATTTCGGATGTGGGATGGTGTGATTCGTACGGTTACTGATGTTCGGTATGTGCCTGGTGTACGAAGGAGTCTTATGTCACTCAGTGAGTTGGATTCACGCGGGTTTGAGTTCAGAATCCGTGATGGATTCATGGAGGTACTTCGAGGTGATAGAGTTGTCATTCGAGGTGCTAGGCACGGTGGCCTCTATGAGGTGGTCGGTACGGTGGAGTCTGCGGCCACTGTCGTATCGGCCGGCACTATAGCTTGTGGAGCTGTAGGAGGTGACTATGTGGCCCATTGTAGCGGAGTTGCTGCGGTGGTTGAGGGCATGTCACACATTGCACAGCAGCCTGGATTAGGGCATGCTGGAGACGGTAGGCTTGACTGTCTTGATTCTTCTGGTGGACGCCTTGATGCCGGTGGAGGCAGGCGGGGACATGTGGTTGCTGATTCCGCATGGTGCATTGGACCTGGGCGGCCACGGGCCGTGGACTCAGGTAGATGCGGTTAGTCTCTGGATTTAGAGGCTTGTGGGAGGTGATGTGGATACCGACAGATAGACTATTGGGCTGTGATGCTTGGCACTTGATTGTGTATGGAGCGAAGATTAAGGTGTATGCTTGTGAAGATCAAGGTGTATGCTTGTGAAAATCTACGTGTATGCTTGTGTTGCCAATTTGAGCCTACGGTGGAGATTTGTTGAGTTTTAGGTCCAAATTGGGCCCGGCCCAATTCCCTTCTCCCTTTATTTCTTCTCCTGGGTGTCGCTAGGTTAGTGGGGTGCTTGTGCTCTTCTTGGCTGCCGAAGACAGAGAGTGAGAGAGAGAATAGAGTGAGAGAGAGATAGGGTAGATAGAGAGAGGTAGAGATAGAGAGAGAGAGTGATTGCTTGTTCTAGCAATTGAGACACTCTTGTACCTTCTTGTATTCTCTTGAGAGCCTCTTGGAAACTCTTGTAATCTCCTTGGTGAATAGTGAAATTTGTCGGTTCGTTGCTGTGACATACGACTGTTTTGGCCCATGACCAGACCATGTTTCGGCCATGTAGAGCGTGGGCAGCAGCGATGCCTGTCACGCAATGTTGTTGGTTTGCCATGAACCTGCCTTGCATGTGTTGTGCATCATCTAAGGCAGCATGAAAATATGTTAATTGTGGGTGAAAATGACTTGTAGTGGTGACCCAAAGTAGGGTTGTTGGATAGGCCAAAGTGTATTGTAGTGGCTGCCGGTTGTAAACCGTGAGTCGGAACGGTGTTTAGGCCGCTTCCCCAAGCGTGTGTTGGGTACTTAGCAACCTGGGCAGCAAGTATTGGAGGTGTCCAGTGGTTAGCACCAATGGAGGTGACCAATTGAACAGTTCAAATTGCTTTTGACCAGCCCTTAGAATAGGGACACCTAGCAGCTTAGTCATCAAGGAGAGAGAAGGGCTTGTTGACACATGTCCAGCACCTTTTGAGCATGGTTTCTCCCCAGCCATAAGCCCCTTATTTGGGTAAAATTCGTACTGCTATGTCCAGCCCCAAAAACAGACCCAAATAGCAAAGTTTGAGAGTCTCTAGTGCATGAAATAGCTAGCCTGGACCATAACGGTATAGCTGGGGCAGTCGGGAGCGATGTACGGTGCATGATTGACCATATAAACCACTCAAACCAGGCCAAGGTTGTGGCAGGGGTGGCTGTCAAGCATGATTCATGGATGCCACACCTGAACCAGACCCGCAGCGGTGTAAAGCGTGGGACTCGTGCGGTGAGACAGCGGCAATGACAGCGCCATAGAGATGGTCGGCTGGGTAAAGGTTAAGGTGCGGGTTTCCGTATGAACTTGTTAAGTTTCAGTTTATGATTTTAACTGCATAAGTGCATGTTGAACTTGACTTGGCATGGCATGGTAATGGTATGTGCTGAATTTATATGCATGGTAACTCTAATTTTTATAGTATGGCAGCTATGTAAATTGTTATGGAAATGCATGGCATGTGACTGTCATGTTGAATGGTTAATCTATTGGTAAGTGATGGAATGGCTTATGGTATGGATTGGAAGTACTAAATGTGCGATGAATGGCATTTGCATCTTTGGAAAGCGGCGTCATGAACCGTTGTTCCAAGGGCCGTGAGATAAGCGCTTATGTTCCGGGACTCAATTATTGAGGGGGTAAATGTCCTCGGCATTTGTACTATTTGATTGGATCGTATTGGATTGGATTGGATTGGATTGGAAATGGAATCGCCCGGCGTGGGATTCCAATGGAATTGTTGGATTTGGATTGATGATAAACCAGCCTAGATTGTGCATGGTTAGGTGTCCAAAACATGGCTGGCTTTTGTATGACTTGTGTTATTTGATTGCCTAATCTCAATCGGCTGGCCTATGCATTGCATGATGTTTTAAATGATTTCATGGCTGGTGCTTATGTTTATTGAAAAGGTTATTTTCTAAAGTTGAACGTGTGTGTTTTTAGTTGCCGCAATGTGAAACTTAGGAGTTCATGTGGCTGGAACTAAAAACCGCACTGAGATAAATTATGTTTATCTCACCGCTCCACTGTTTTGTGGGTTCCAGGTACGGCAAGGATCGGAGTAAGGAATCGTGCGATGGGAAGTAAATCAGCGGCAGTGCTTGGGTTGGAAAATTTGTGTGTAATTGACCATTTGATTATATTGAATTGCAAATGTGATTCCTGGGATTTTTATGCACTGTTTGTATTATGCTATTGACCTGCATATCATGGTTTGGACTGCCTTGTGTACATGCGCGGCGCGCTGTGCACGGCAGGCTGTGGCACCGACATGGCTGCGGGGTGTCACAGTTGCCTCCCGGTGGAATAGGCTCGGCCGAACCACTTTACTCTTGTGTTTTCTTTTATCTTGTGCTTGTTGTGACTCGATCTATACACGGTAACATCTTTCCTCTATTGGTGCTTGATATTTGGTTGTATGCAATTGGTTGTTTCTAATTTCTCGATTGTGTAGTTGTGGTACCGTACCGGGTTATTTCTCAACAACTATGAATAGTGCTGTTGTTTTATAAATTATAATTAATTTATACTTTCTACTTCTCGTAGCCTACAAATACTAACCCAGTAATCACATTTATATATACCTCTTAATTAATGAGACTAAGATGTACGTTTGCGAGACCAATAATCGGATAATATCTAACTCACTAACTTCTCCGCCGCTTCTAATCAATAAAGAGATCAGTTCACATCCAGAGAAATTAAGAGTGTATAAATAGCAAATAGAGACAGTATAGTATAACTACAATACTCAGTTGACACAAACAGAGAGCGAGATAACTTGAAGCGTCCCGGCCCTTCCCTGCAAACCACCATAGCTTCCAAAGAGCAAGAGAGAAAGATCAGATCCATATATGGCTTGTATGGGACTTGCCTCCTGGTCTTCAAAAAACAATATATATGGCTTGTATGGGACACTTACAGTGTTTTCTCTTCATTACACTGATAAGTCCCGATTGCTTTGGGTGCAGCTATATCAAACATTTCCCTGATCAGGTGCTGCCGGAGTAAATGCGGAAACATCACCATGCCATACCAATTGTTACCCCAACGGATTCACTATCACATGTGATGAATCCAGTACTCTTTTAAGAGAGTTTCTTTTCCGGAATGCCGACCCATTTCTGATGTCGATCTAATGCTGCATATCAACACAACCAGTGGAGAAGCACGTGCTTACGACAAGTATATTGGTTATGTTTGCTTCAACCAGAGAACCACATTGATGAGCCTCTTACATCTGCCATTTCTGTTCTCACATAAACGAAACAAATTTATAGCAATAAGCTGCCACAGCTTGGCATATATTGTTGGTTTCATTACAAGTTCTTACTTGTCGGGCTGTTTAATCCTGCAGGTGGATGCATAATTTTTTTTTTTCGAATATTTTATGGACTGTTAGTGAAGGCGCTGGCCAAATTTTGCTTGTTTGTCCAAATTTTGGGAAGAAAGTGTAAATAAATGGTCGATTATAATTCAGAAATGGGTAACACATTTCCTTTTTATTGTTATTATTTTATTGCATTTATTTATTTTGTTGGATATACGGTTAAATTAAGGTATTTGATTTTTGAGACGAACCAAAAAACAAAAGCTGAGTTTTATGACGCATGAAAAGAAAATTGGTAGAGAAATTCACAGAATATTTTGTGGCCCCCTAACAACCCAAAATGACTCAAAGCAAGGAGAAATTTTTGCTGGGTTGTTTTCATACGTTAGCAATTTTTTGTTTTATACCCTGTGTTTATTCATTGACCTTCCACATATGAACAATGAAAATTGCTAGAGTGGGATAATACAAAAAAATGCGGCCATTAAATAAATCCCCTTAAACACAACCAGATATCTATAACAAAGTTGGTAAAATATCTAAAGGCCCTTGTGTATATATTTTTATATTGGGTTGTACTTTGCTCTGAACAAAATTGATGAGTATTTGCAAAACGGGGGAAAAAAAGTACTGATGGAACTTCACATGCTCCTGCCCGAAAGGCAAAGATCCATATATCAAAGACAAAAAATTGTATTAAAATCCGGAAAAGTTTTCTCATCGTGCTGGAGTATTTCTTTCTTAGTATTTAAAGTAAAAAAAAATGTACAAAAAATCTTCGTATTGGTTAAGTCTCTCATGCTAGATCCAGATCCAGGGCGTTCGTTTGAGTTGGAGCGGTCCCCACCGACTTATTCAGTTATTCGCAATAAATAAAGACGGAGCTGATATACAGAATCCGCTAAAACATCTATAGCATTCAAATGGATTGGTCAAGTTTTTCACTTCATGACGTCAACAATCCGCGTGATGACATCATCAATTTACTGCTGACATCATCAATTTTCGTGCTGACGTTATCAAAAAAATTTCGGTAAAAAAAAATGTTCAAAATTTTTTTTTACGCGCTGACGTCATCAAATGGACGGAATTTTTTGTTCATTAGATGAGTAAAGGGATGAGTTAATTTTTTGTTCATTATATGTGTTCAGTTTGTTGTTTTAAGTTTACGAGATAAGGGATGAATTTAAAGTGTTTATGTGTTCAGTTAGCAGCAGCAAAAATTTAACATAAATATGAACATTTAAAACAACAAAACAAACACTTACAACAAATTGAATAAGTACAAATATTAATTTAATAAATAAACAATATAAACAAATTGAACAAACAAACTAATCATTTACAACAACAAATAGAACATTTACTACAATGAACTGAATACATATATAATTTTCATTAATAATAAAACAAATCTAACACAGTTTTAACCACTACAAGCTAACACAATTCATCAACTCCTCAATTGATTTCTTCTACACAACTATTCTTGTCTTGTCCTGTAATTCCTGTACAAAACAAAACAAAATACAATTAAGACCAATTATTAATTTAATGCTCTAATAATATTTAATCCTTTCAAGTTATGTGAAGTTTTTTTAAAAAATACATAATGAAACAAGATGGTCCATTAAAGATACTAACTTAACACATATCATGACTAACTAATTCATTAGAAAAATTAAATAATTATTTAGTATAACTTAACACTTAATGACAATTAACTTAATCCGTAATTATAATTAACTGAACACTAATGACAACAAAATAATAAATACCATACAAATTATTGTAATTGATGTAATTGATCTTAGATGCAATAAGAAAAATATATATGGACACTAACTAAACACTTATACAACTGTGTCAGAAAAATGAGTGTATGTCATTAATTGATATAATTGATTCCTACATACGATAAAAATAACATATAAACAAAATGATCCTTTAAAAATACTAATTTACCACATAATGAAACAAGATGATCGCTTAGAGATACTAACATAAGATGTCAGCTAGCATGATTTTAATCTTCCACAGTGGGAATCAGTATTTTCACACAACATTCATTTCCATCATAACTTAGCAAAGAAAAACTGCATAGGTACTTCTTTGTTTCAATATACCAACATTTCAATTTCTGGTAGTAATGAATCCTTTTCACACATTGTAATAGCCACAAATCCACAATTATCAAAGTAAAGTTTATCTGAAAACTCGTCCTAAATTTTACGCAAAACATAAATTCATAGTAAGCATTAGCCAAACCTCAAGCCTGTGAAATACTATTGAAGGAGACATCATACCTTGTGAATATGGAGAAAGAACTGGAAACTCTTGCTGCGGCCGAGTAGTTACAAAATCATCATCTTGTTTCAGCGATGAAACTGGTTCTGGCACATTGATCGGAAAGCGTATGGCTGTGACAGATACGACGGTGATAGGTTTCGACTTTGCTGTAACTGGATCGTCATCGAGATTCGTCGGACTTTTTCGTCGGAGGATGAATCGAAGTTCTTCGTCGATCTGGGTTGGTGCTCGAGTGCAAAGGAGAAAGAAGAGAGAAGGAGATGTTATCTGAGAGGGAAAAGAGCAGAGAGGTTGGAGTCGACGACTGTTCCGTCAATCTGATCGGAGCGATGGAAAGAGAAGACGCGAGAGGAGAGGCGGATCAGATCTGAAGCGGCTAGAGATAGAGAATTTCAGTATTTATTTAGGTAAGATTTTTAAAATTATCAAATTGTTCCTATTTTTACTGGATGAGTCAAATAAATGCTATGAATGCTATTAGTCTCTAGAGATCAATTCCCAAATACGAAATATATGTTCGATCTGATGCTGATCAGTGATCAAGCATTCTAGATTAATGGAGCGAAAGGACCAGATCAGCTTTCTGAGATTGAAAATCCGGATTTTCCAAATTAATCCGGGCGCGGCCCAATTAAAGCCCAATCTTTCTCTTCCTGTCTGGCTGTCTCTCTCGAGTCTCGATTCATCTATTTCTTCTACCCTGCTGCGCGTAGGGCCTGGGTACCCCTCCCTATATAATCCTTCAACTAAGGTGACGTGAGACTCTTTCCCGCTGCTCAATTTTGCGATGGAAGAGCAGTTTATACTACGCGTGCCTCCCTCTCTGTCCGAGCGAATTGAGCGCCTCTTTAGCGACAACGCTGCCTCCTCCTCTGAAGATGGTTCTCTCGATTTGTCTTTCTCAGGTACCTATCATCTTTGTCTTTTGAATTCTTTAAATTTTCTGGCTGGAATTATATAATGGAAGAAACCTCAATTTACTTGTGTAGAGATAGTATTATTGTGGTGGGTAAATTGGGAACTATTGAGAAATGATTCGTAGTTAATTAGAGAGGAGAGAGAGAAAGAGAGAGATCTGTGAAGATAATTAAAAGGTGTGAAAGGAGATAATCTGAAGTCTACCATTTTCAAAGCTACATCAGTGAATTTATTCTTGGTTTGCATTAAATTGTCAACTGTTTAGTTAGATATCTGTTTAGTTGTCTGAAGTTAGTGCTCAATTGAATAGTAGAACTTAAATTATAGTGCCTGGAGCCTAATGTGAAAGTCATTGTAACAATCGAACCCTGACTTTGACTTCACACTTATACATTATTGGCCTGTGCATTAGACCTACCAAGATAAGGTTGATGCTTTGGGATAAATCAATTGATGGTTTGTGTGGAACACCACAGGTGAGGGTAGTTTCTGCCTGTGTTTACCATAAACCAAGGAATTTCTGGCTTTTGGATCAAGTGAGGGTAGCTTTGTCTTCCTGAGGCATTCAAACCCCCCAACAATTTCGATCAATTTACAGTGTGCTTGTCCATTGCATGTTAGTTAGTTACCATCCTAATCTCCCCTTTTCTCATAAGTTGCAAGTAGTTCACTGAGCAGCAAGGGGCTGTCATTAGAAGTCTAGTAGAACCTTCATGGGTGTTAGGTGGAGTATATAGTGAAATCTTCATCCCTATTACTCTACAATAAGTGCTTCTTTTGCTCACATACGACAACAATGTTGTTGTTCATGATGCTTCGTCAGAGAAAGGCGAACTCAAACTCCCGACACTTAAAGTCAAGTTGAGTCCTTATGATGGATTTAATGGACATTTTTATGCCAAGGGTTCCCAATAAGAGTTGGCCAAGGTTGAAGTAGGTACATGTAGTTTTGTGCGAGGAAAATAGCTGGTGGAAGCTAATATGAAACATTACAAGAGTCCAGAGTGAAGAGAAACAAATGGGTTTCTCACAGAAGATAATGTTGATTTTTGCTAGGAACAATTCAACTGTATTCATTAATAATAGAATCTTTCTCACAAATCCTGGGTCTTTCTTGCTGCTGCTTGAGTATTGCATCGTATTGCATATTCATCTTGTCAGCAGTTACTTGGAACAATAGAACAAAAGATAAAAGAGCTGATCAAACAGCTTGTTTGTTAGTCCTGGGATGACTACGGCATACTTTGTTTCAAAGATGACCGTATTATAATAGACATATATTTATTATGTTGAATGTAGAGGATGGAAGAAATGGTACTTTTAAGATAGGCAAAGAGAGCTTTCCTGCATCTCTCTTGGATCTGCCTTGCATCGTTGAGTCTTACAAAACTTATGATGAGAGTTTGCTTATAAAAACTGCTGATGTTGGTCAGGTGACAATATCTATAATTTTTTTTGGCCGTCAAAAAAAAATATTTTAGGCCCTCAAAATTCTATAATTTTTTTTCCCAAATTCTTGTTCCTTTCAGGGAATTGTTGCTCATGCCAATGATTTTTTTGGAGCAGATGATAGTGGTGAGGGAAGAAGAAGACCCAGCTCCTGAAGGTGTTGAGTACCGCCATGGCCTCACTCCTCCAATGAGAAATGCTAGATCAAAGCGTTTTAGAAGAGAACCTGATTTGAATGTAGTATAAGTTACTTTGCTTTTGAACTTTCAAGCCTGTTTTATTATTATTATTATTATTATTATTATTATTATTATTATTATATGTTAATTGTTTCTGATTCTTTTTTGTTGCAGCCGGAGTTGGTACAGAGAGTTGACAAAGATTTGAGTTGTATTATTTTAGGTGGAACTGTTACTCGTATCCTTTCTATTATTGTACTTTGGTACATCGAGGTACCTCTTCCTGCCAGAGACCATACAACTTTTTTCTATTGGTGTTGAACTCGAAGTACCTTTTGTATTAACAAAACTCTCACCAACCAATGTATAACAATATATAATAGTTTATAGATTTTAGTTAATTTTAGTGTTGCAAATGATAGTAGTACATATTAGAGGCATGATTGAGCCTCCCATATGTTGCATTCACTTGACATGTAACTACCAACATGAAATATTGCAACAAGGTTTCTTAACTAAATTGGTAGACACGAATGCTGGTGCTGGTGAGGGGGAGGAAGGAGGTGCTAAGAACAAAAGGGCTGCACCAGAATCATCTACAGATAAACAAGATGCACCAGCAGTAGAAAATGCTGCCACTGGGGAGGAACCTGAACAGAGCGAGTCCGATGACTCTATGGAGCAAGACAACTAGATAAAGGCCCAAATGCTATACGTGACCTTTTATCTTGTTTGATTATAAAAAGGGCTGTTACTTTGTTTAGTCAGTTCCAAAATTATCATGTGCAACCGTGCTATAATTGAAATAATTTAAGTTTCTGTTTTTTTTTTTCCTTTTGTTATTAGAGACGATAGTCCTAACTGATAATTTTTTGTACATGAAATATTACTCATATTGTTGACAGTGTTTCCATGTACCATTAGGTCTTAAAGGTCCTGACGATCTGTTAACACCACAAGGAACTTGCACTTTTTTTTTAACTGTTAGTTAATATTTCCACTTCTCGCTTTCCTTTTCTGATTTAGTTTCTATAGCGTAGGGTCAGTTTGTATCTTAACACATTTTTTTTTTGTATTTATTCCTGATGTATTGATCTTTCTTCTTATCTACGATTTATGACCAAAGTTTCAGCTATAGTTGATCAACTTGTCTAGACCATGTATAATTTTAACATAGATATCAGTTTTTTTCACAATATTGGATCGTGTGCTTGGTACCTCTGATTGATGGGGCATCTGTCAAGAGCCTTGCTTTTTTTCTCAGTAAAATTATCTTTCTGTGATCTCACAATTTTAAACAAACGAAGGGCAGAGAAAGAACTACACACTTGTCTGTACAAGTCAAATGTTGTTTGAAAGAAAACTCAGAGAGAAAATTAAAAATTTCTATAAAATTTTTTGAATGTTTTTAAAGTCTTGGGGCTTTTAATTTATTTCGATCGAGAAGCAGAAGACTCTGTGTGGGTGAGTAATAATTAAGACAAGCTAGATAAAAGGACGGGACGCACTAAAGGGGAAGCAGTTGGGTCGTTGGTAAGAACTTATTGTAGTGATCAGAGAGTGGTAGATGTCTAGAGAAGGAATCCTCGGTGAGCTCTCAATCTACTTTTTAAGAGTTACAATAATGAATGCAGCCTACTGGATACCTCGCTGCAAGTTTCTTTCAACATACTTCCTACTTCTAGGAGTCTACAAACACTAACCTAGTAATCACATTTATATATACCTCTTAATTAATGAGGTGGGCTACTAAGATGTACGTTATGCTAGCTAGCTATTTGCGAGACCAATAATCGGCCTATAATATCTAACTCATTAACTTCTCCACCGCTTCTAATAAATAAAGAGAGTTTGTATGCGCACATCCAGAGAAAGAGTGTATAAATAGCACATAGAGACTGTATAGTATAACCACACAATACTCAGTTGACACAAATAGAGAGCGAGATACTTGCAGCGCCCCCTTCCCTGCAAACCACCATAGCTTCCGAGAGCAAGAGAGAAAGATCAGATCCATATATGGCTTTGTATGGGACACTTACAGTGTTTTTTGTTCCCGACACTGATAAGTCCCAATTGCTTTGGGTGCAGCTATATCGAACATTTCACTGACTGGGTGCTTCCCCAGTAAATGCGGAAACATCACTATCCCGTACCCATTTGGTATGGGCATCAATTGTTTCCGCAATGGTTCAAAATGCATGCAATGAAACTACAACAATTTGAATAGAGTTTCTTTTCCGGAGTGCCGACCCAGTTATGTCGATCGAGTGCTGCATATCAACATAACCAGTGGAGAAACACGCGTTCACAACAAATATAAATGGTTATGTTAGCTTCAACCAGAGCAACATCACATCTTAAACTTCTCAGACGTTGATGAGCCTCTTACATCCGCCATTTCTGTTCTCACATCAACAGAACAAATTTATAGCAATAAGCTGCCACAGCTTGGCATATATTATTGGTTTCATTACAAGTTCTTAGTTGTCGGGCTGTTTAATCCTGCAGGTGGATGCATATTTTTTTTTTTCCCGAATCAAACTCTGTTTTCTGGACGGTTAGTGAAGGCACTGGCCAAATTTAGCTTGTTTATCCAAATTTTGGGAAGAAAACGTAAATAAATGGTCGATTATAATTCAGAAATGGGTAACACATTTCATTTTTAATTTTATTGTTATTATTTTATTGCATTTATTTATTTTGTTGGTTATACGGTTAATTAAATTAAGGTATTTGATTTTTGAGACAAAGCAAAAAACAAAAGCTGAGTTTTATGACGCATGAAAAGAAAATTGCTGGAGAAATTTTTGCTGGGTTGTTTTAATTACAATAGAAATTTTTGTTTTATACCCTGTGTTTTATTCAATGACCTTCCAAATATGAACAATGCAAATTGCTACGGTGGGATAATACAAACAAAAATGCTCCATTATAAAAATCCCGGTAACAAAGTTGGTAAAATATCTGAAGGCCCTTGTATACTTTTATATTGGGTTGCACTATTCTCTGAACAAAATTGATGAGTATTTGCAAAATGGGGAAAAAAAAAGGTAGTGATGGAACTTCACATGCTCCTGCCCGAAAGGCAAATATGGTATGATCCATATTTCAAAGACAAAAATTGCATAAAAATCCGGAAAAGTTTCTTATCGTGCTGGAGTAGTCGTTCTAAGTATTTAGAAACTAAAAAATGCACAAAAAATCTTCATATCGGTTACGTCTCTCATGCCAGATCCAGGACGTTTGTTTGAGTTGGAGCGGTCCGATCGGCTTATTCGCAATAAATATGTTTGATCTGTTGCTGATCAAGCATTCTAGATTAGGCCTGCAAACGAAGCCTGTTTAATCGTTTTCTGTTTCATTTCGTCCAGACGAAACGATTAACGAAACAATAAAATAATTTCATTTGGTTGGACGAAACGGTTAACGAAAAAATAAAACGGTTTCGTTCATATTTAAATCATGAAAATTTTGTTCATTTCGATCGTTCCGTCCGGACGAAACGATTAACGAAATTGAAATCTTTTTATCGATGAAACACTCTAGTTTCGTCACCGTTTCAATTGTTTTGCAGGCCTATTCTAGATTAATGGAGCGAAAGGACCAAATCAACTCTCTGCGATTCAAATTCCTGACCGTCCAAATCCTAATTAAAGAGATTGGATAAAATCAGTCGCGACTGACGGATGAGACCGTTAGCTACGATTAAATCTCAATTTTCGAGATTCTAACGGTCATTCCGAACTGTTCAATGTGTTCTCCATATTGAAATCTCGTTGGAGACAAAATTTTATATTTTCTGAAATTTTTTAGTATTTATTTGGTATTTTACAAAATGCTTAATCTAAATAATTTTGGACCCTTCAATAACTATGATTTTTTTAAATCTCAAAAAAATAGTAAATAAATTCAGAAAAATGTAAAATTTGATCTCTAATGAAATTTCAATATGAAGAACATATTGAACGGTTCAAATTAGCCACTAGAAACTCAAAAGTTAAGATATAAACGCAGTGGCCGATTTTAGCCTATCTCATTACTTTTTAGGCTTCGCTTTCCTACCCCTCGGCCCAATTAAAGCCCAATCTCTCTTTCTCTCTCGATTCATCTATTTCTCTCTTCTTGTTTGTACACCCTTTCGCTCAGCTCATTTTTTCGCTCTCTCTAATCCTTCAACTGAGGTGAGGTTAGGTGAGGTGAGACTCTGTCGCGCTGATCAATTTTGCGATGGAAGAGCAGTTTATACTACGCGTGCCTCCCTCTCTGGCCGAACGAATTGATCGTCTCTTTAGCGAGAACGCTGCCTCCTCCTCTGAAGATGGTTCTCTCGATTTGTCTTTCTCAGGTACCTATCATCTTTGTCTTTTGAATTCTTTAAATTTTCTGGGTGGAACTATATAATGGAAGAAACCTCAATTTACTTGTGTAGAGATAGTATTATTGTGGTGGGTAAATTGGGAACAATTGAGAAATGATTCATAGTTAATTAGAGAGGAGAGAGAGATCTGTGAAGACAATTAAAAGGTGTGAAAGGAGGAGTTACATTTCATCCCACTAATTCTGTTTTAAAATTGAACAGGATGTGAGTGATTATAATTGCGAATACAGATTTTAATTCTGTTGTTCAGTTGGATTTAGCATCATTTGGATGAAGTTAATTTTATAAAGCCACAAGTTATGAATATTTGAAATATATTGCATTCATTGTATTTTGAAAGTAAGTTAATTGATCTGGTTTGCTTCAATCATGTTGGGAGAGAATGTTGTGTGACCTGGTATTTAGTCCAAGTACTTTACATCTATGTCTAAGAATTGTGTCCTGGAGCCTAATGTCAAAGTCTTGTAACAATAGAACCCTGACTTTGACATCACACTTATGCATTATTGGCCTGTGCGTTAGACCTACCAAGATTAGGTTGATGCTTTGGGATAAATCAATTGATGGTCGGTGTGGAATACTATAAGTGAGCGTGGTTTCTGGGAACGAGATCCTCTGGATTTCTCGTATCTGAGCCATCCGATTTAATCTCAACAGTTAAAATTTTTTCGGGCCTATCAATATGGTACTATTCACGGGGCACTTATTATCGTTGAGATTACATCGGACGGCTCAGATGCGAGGAAGTCCACTGGATTTCTTTTGTAGAAAACCAGTGGTTTCTGCCTGTGTTTACCATAAACCAAGGAATTTCTAGCTTTTGGATCAATTTAGCTTAAGGACATACTGTAGCTTTATCTTCCTGAGGCATTCAAACCCCCCAACATTTTGGCCTATTCCCCTCAATGGTTGTATTCTGATTTATAGTGCGCTTGTCCATTCCATGTTAGTTAGTTACCATCCTAATCTCCCCTTTTCCTATCCAAGTTGCAAGTAGTTCACTGAGCAGCAAGTGGCTATCATTAGAAGTCTGGTAGAATCTGCATGGGTGTTAGGTGGAGTATATAGTGAAATTGTCATCCCTATTACTCTAAAATAAGTGCTTCTTTTGCTCACATACAACAACAATGGTGTTGAACTGTTCATAATGCTTCGTCAGAGAAAGGCGAACTCAACTCAATCGCCCTACGCTTAAAGTCGAGTTGAGTCCTCATGATTGCCTTAATGGGCATTTTTATGCCAAGGGTTCCCAATTAGAGTTGGCCATGGTTGAAGAAGGTACATGCAGTTTTGTGGGAGGAAAATAGCTGGTGGAAGCTAATATGAAACATTACAAGAGTCAAGAGTGAAGAGAAACAAATGGGTTTCTCCAGAAGATAATGTTGATTTTTGGTAGGAACAATTTAACTGTATTCGTTAATAGTAGAATCTTTCTCACAGATCCTGAGTCTTTTTCCACTGCTGCTTGAGTATTGCATCATATTGCAGATTCATCTTGTTAGCAGTTACTTGGAACAATAGAACAAAAGTTAAAAGAGCTGATCAAACAGCTTGTTTGTTAGTCCTGGGATGACTACAGCATAGTTTGTTTCAAAGATGACCGTATTATAATAGACATTATATATTTATTATGTTGAATGTAGAGGATGGAAGAAATGGTACTTTTAAGATAGGCAATGAGAGCTTTCCTGCATCTCTCTTGGATCTGCCTTGCATCGTTGAGTCTTACAAAACTTATGATGAGAGTTTGCTTATAAAAACTGCTGATGTTGGTCAGGTAACAATATCTTTAATTCTTTTTTGGCCCTCAAAAAAAATATTTTAGGCCCTCAAAAATCTATAATTTTTTTTTTCTAAGTTCTTGTTCCTTTCAGGGAATTGTTGCTCATGCTAATGATTTTTTTGGAGCAGATGATAATGGTGAGGGAAGAAGAAGACCCAGCACCTGAAGGAGTTGAGTACCGCCATGGCCTTACTCCTCCAATGAGAAATGCTAGATCAAAGCGTTTTAGAAGAGAACCTGATTTGAATGTAATATAAGTTACTTTGCTTTTGAACTTTCATGCCTGTTTTATTATTATTATTATTATTATTATTATTATTATTATTATTATTATTATTATTATTATGTAATTGTTTCTGATTCTGTTTGGTTGCAGCCAGAGTTGGTACAGAGAGTTGAGAAAGATTTGTCTTGTATTATGCAAGGTGGAACTGTTACCCGTATCCTTTCTATTATTGTACTTTGGTACATTGAGGTACCTCTTCCTGCTAGAGACCATACAATTTTTGCTAGTGGTGTTGAACTCCTGAAGTACCTTTTGTATTAACAAAACTCTGACCAACCAATGTCTAACAATATATAATAGTTTATAGATTTTAGTTACTTTTAGTGTTGCAAATGATAGTAGGACATACTAGAGGCATTGTTGAGTCTCCCATATGTTGCATTCACTTACATGTAACTACCAACATGAAGTATTGCAACAAGATTTCTTAACTAAATTGGTAGACGCAAATGCTGGTGCTGGTGAGGGGGAGGAAGGAGGTTCTAAGAACAAAAGGGCTGCACCAGAATCATCTACAGATAAACAAGATGCACCAGCAGTAGAAAATGCTGCCACTGGGGACGAACCTGAACAGAGCGAGTCTGATGACTCTGAGCAAGACAACTAGATAAATGCCCAAATGCTATATGTGACCTTTTATCTTGTATGATTATAAAAAGGGCTGCTACTTTGTTTAGTCAGTTCCAAAATTATGATTTTGGTGTAATCCGACAGCATTAAGAGAGGAAAAATTAATGAGGAGCATTATCATGTGCAACCGTGCTATAATTGAAATAATTAAGTTTATGTATTTTGTTTTTTGTTTTCTTGTTTTTTTTGTTTTTGTAATTAGAGACGATAGTCCTAGATGAAAATTTTATGTACATGAAATATTTCTCATATTATTGACAGTGTTTCCATGTGCTTTTAGTCTTTTAGGTCTTCAAACTCCTGACGATCTGCTAACACCACAAGGAACTTGCATTTTTTTTTTAAAAAAACTGTTAGTTAATATTTCCACTTCTCTCTTTCCTTTTCTGATTTAGTTTTTATAGCGTAGGGTCAGTTTGCATCTTAACACTTTTTTTTTTATTTATTCCTGATGTATTCATCTTTCTTCTTATCTATGGTTGTGTTTGGATTGGAGTGAGAAGAAGAGAATAAGAGAAGAAGGTCCAAATTTATTATTAAACAATCCAAATTCTTCACAAAGTTACACACTTCCCAATACTTCTTCCCTTCTTCCCACACCTCATCCAAACAGAGCCTATATGATTTATGATCAAGGATTTAGCTATAGTTGATCAACTTGTCTAGACCATGTATAATTTTAACATAGATATCAGTTTTTTGCACATTATTGGATGGTGTGATTGGTACCTCTGATTGATAGAGGCATCTGTCAACAGCCTTGTTTTAATCAGTAAAATTATCTTTCCGTGATCTCACAATTTTAAACAAACAGCTCCGTTTGGATAGGTGTGGGAAGAAGGGAAGAAGTGGTAAGAAGTATTGGAAAGTGTGTAACTTTGTGAAGAGTTTGAATTATTTATAATTTATTTCTTTTCCTTCTTTCTTCTTCCTACCTTCTTCTCAACGCATCCAAACGGTGTCAAGGGAAGAGAGAGAACTACACACTTGTCTGTGCATCTAGTCAAAACTGTTGGGGGAGTTTTGTTCACAATGGCCGGGACAGCATGTATACTATATTACTATCTAAATTTTTTTAGTTCTCATGAACTGTGTGGTGTTATTACATCCTGTACAAAGAAATTACTCTCACGAAAGCAACAATCGCCATTTTAACATAGATCTCATTCAATACGGATTGAAATTGAACTATTAGACCATTCAGTGGACTGAGACATCCCATCCACAGTTCGAACTGTACAACATTCTAGTGATTCTGTTGTACTAGATTCAGACTCCACATCTAAGAAGTCTGCAACTGAGACCGGACTCTCTGGTGGTAAATGCACCGGCAAGTCTCCCTTGAGCATACCAACTACATCGGCCATGCTTGGTCTTCGCTCAGGTCTATCATGAATGCAATTGAAAGCCACTGAAACCAAGACCCTAATTTCATTTTCTTTTACTTGTTCACTCAGGAAACTCTGGTCTACCACCTCCCAGAGGTTCCCTTCAAGCATTCTCTTCCTTGCAATTTTGGGGAAATAAGAGTTCTTCCTCTGCTGAGTTTCTGCATCAACTATGATTTCTAAGTTCCTTCTTCCTCCAACAAGTTCTAAAAGCACCATCCCATAGCTATAAACATCAGATTTTGTTGACATTGCAGTTGTAATGAGCATCTCTGGTGGCAAATAACCAACCTGTCAAAGTTAAGACATTAAGCAATTTATTTGATTATATTGGACAAATTATTTCAAATTGAAATTTAAAGCATACCGTGCCCCTAGCTCTTGTCATGACTATGTCGTCTTCTCTGCTCATGGCTCTTGAGATGCCAAAATCAGACAATAGTGCCTGGAAACCCCTGCCGAGTAATATATTTGCTGGCTTGACGTCTAGGTGAATGATTTGATGACGACAATCATGGTGTAAGTATGCCAGAGCTTTTGCCACATCAACTGCAATTTCATACCTCAATGCCCATGTTAAACGGCTTCTTCTCTCTTCAGCAGCAAAAAGCCAGGTGTCTAGCGAACCATTCTCAAAGAATGGGTATACAAGGTATCTTTCACCTCTCGGTGTGAGGCAGTACCCAAGGAGGCGCATTAAGTTGATATGTTGTACACTTGCTATTATTGCAATTTCGGTATTGAACTGATCTTCACTATTTGACTGGCCATTGATCTGCTTCACTGCGACAACAGTACCATCTCTAAGCATTCCCTTAAAGACAGTGCTGGATGCGCCTTTACCGATTGGTATCTCAAAGTTTCTTGTTGCCTGATTTAGGTCCTTAAATGTGAATCTTGTCGGCAACTCAGTCAGGTCCAAAAAATTGTAATCATTATCTTGGAACCTTTCATAGGTGCTTGTATACAGTGGATACAAAAAGAGCAATGGAATGTTAATGCAATACATGATATTGAAGAGAAGGTTCCAATGGGAAAACAATACACTGAATACATACGTCACAGTTAATCCTAAAAGCATGAAGCTGAACAAAGTTGCCACAATAATCTTCCGTGTTCTGCCTGAGGTAACTCGCATGTATAACCAAAAGATGATTAAAAAAATTACGGCACCAAAGGAACCAGTGATTACATTAGTAATCGGCTGCAGATATGGATCAGTTTGGTGGATTTCCAGTAATACTACAAGAGAAACAAATAATGCAAACAATATTCTAAGGTTAATGTCTTGAACAAATACTGTCGTCATATAAACTGAAATAGACAACTTGTCAATGCCTAAGAGCAAACGATACTCAATATCCCAACGAGGAGGTTTGAGGAAGAAACGCATTGGAAGGATTAGAACAATTATGACTAGGAATACAACCATGATGACAGCCTTTCTTGTGTGATTTGTAATATGATTAAGATGAAGATATACCATTATGAAGTACATCATCGTGCAAATAAAAGTAGCAATGATGTAAAAGTTTGAATCTAGTACCCGTAGATCTGGCCTGGATATTAGGCGATCAGCAGTAGCAATTGCAAGAATACAAATGATAATTGCCGCTGAAACAAGTATTGTCCCCCTAATTCTGGCCATCTATAATGCTCTCTTTTTGTTTGTTTGGCTTCTGCCTTATAGCTCTTTTTTTTTGTAAGTTATTGCTATTTGTGTTAGTATGCCTTTATATATAGAGAAATTCGACCCTAGATGAACTCGTAATTGGGTTATCTCCAGTTTTACTAGAATTGGAGAATACTTCTCACTGTACATGGGGCAAGTTTCTAATGAAAAGTTGAAAACAGATTTAACAATATAGCTAAACTACAGTTTGATGAACTGAAAGAGCCCTTTTTCTGTTACACTGGAGAGTGTAAAAAAAAAAATAATCTCAGTTTAAAATACATTTTTAGGTTTACTAATAAGTGATAACACCATCCAGTTACCCTGTTCCACTGGAGAATTGACTAATTGAGCAGGACAAGTTATGTTAGTAGTCAAGGGTCAACTTGTCGAAATAATAGAGCGGAGAAAAATAAATTGATAATCAAATCATTAGTCAAGAATTTTTAGCCTATGCAACACTATCTCGAATGGACTGAATGACCCATAGAAAAATTCATTCATTCATTTCCCTTTTGACACGGCGCATTTATGTTTTAAAATCCTTCTATGGCACGCCGAATTTATGAGTGAAAATATATGTGACATGTAAATGTATGATGTCGATTTTTCTTTACTTTATACCTGTCCTATGAAGAAATGTTACATATTTAATTTCCAAATTATCACTCTCACGAAATCGTGCATTAATTTTGACTAACATTTTATTAGTGCGCACTATTCAATAGCTGGATATGCAAGTTTATGTATTTCATTTGTTATTAAAAAAAAAAATCCTCCATGTAAGAATCTTTTTGTTAAAGGAATGTTTACGCAGAGTACAGACTGAAAAGATGTTATGAAATTAGCAAAGGTGCAGTATAATAGCTATGTTTGGCAAACTCTTGAACTAGCTAGTTCGTGTGCAAGCAAACAACCCCCGAACTAGAACAAGGCCTAGTTCGCGACATTGTTATAGTTCTACCAAAGTCAAGAAACAAGAACAAGAACTAAAAAAAACTTGTTCTAATTCCCCTCCTTTGCCAAACATAGAAGTATACATTGAAAGGGTTATCCAAGAAAAACAAATTAGTGGTTAAAAAATGAACCAACAGTGTGTAAGTTAAAGTAGACAAACTGCAGGTCATACTAATGCAATCAGCCATACCTACAACAATAAATAAATAAATGGTTCATGGAGTTGGAATTGGGAATTATCCCCTCTTCGTAGTTCTAGAACTGCTGTTCTATGTTTGGCTTGGATAAAACTCTCCCACTACTTGTTCGCGAACAAGCTGTTCGCTGTGGTGCCAAACATACCGATCCATCTTGATTATCAGGTGGTTAGCTGTAGCCTCCGGTCAATAAATGTCTCCGCTTGTTAAGGAAAAAAAAGAAGTACAGAGTTGACTGCACATGAGTAGCTGTTAGCCCCCGGTCAATAAATGCCTCCGCTTGTTAAGGAATTTTGTATTATTATACTAGATTAAAACTCGCGCTCCGCGCAATTAGTGTTGACAAAAGTCAGCCTTTTAATTATTTCTGTTTGTTTTTAGCAAGAAAGTATAGATCTCAATATAAAAAATAATATCAAACGAAAAAATATTTATGATAAAATTTTAGTAATATAAACTATAAAAAATATATACAGTTGAATTATGAAAAATTTTGGAAGAATATCGATAAAATTTCAAATTCCAATAAGAAATAGGATCAATTAAAAAATACAAAAAAAAATTAAAATCTTAAATTGAAAAAATATTAAGCTGATTTTTTCATAATTTCATAAGAATATTTATTAAAATTTAATGCAATAATTACTGTGGAAAGACTTGTAAGCAATTAAACAAAATAATTAAAATTTTTTAAAAACTGTTCATTATGTTATAAAATAAAGTAGAGAACTTAAAATAAATTATACATCAAAAGCACTTTTGTAGTTAAAATATTTATGAAGCTTAAAACTTGCAATATTTACCTACAAATAATTAAATGATAAATGATACAAATTAAATTCGATAATAAAATTCTTAGAATTTTATGCACACTCATTTATTCTTGTTTTTGTAAAATAAAGATGATATTTTACCCTACTTGCAATATACCACCAATACTTAAAATTTTTTTGGCTAATTAGATGTATTTACTTGGTCCTTTTATTGTTTACTATCATGAATTATTTATGTATTTTGTTAATATTTAACGTTATAATTTATTTTAATAAAAATTATCATTAATATTTGAGTGTGCAATATCTAATTGTAGAGACATCTAAGATGCTAAAATTATGCCATTAAAATACATTTTTAATATAATTACAACTATCAACATCCTTATATAAACATATTAGCTAATATGATATTTCTTTATGATTATTCCCAATATATTGCAATAAATTCATTAATTCAATAATATATAGCAAGTTAGCAACAAAAATAGATGCTAATGTATGCAATTATAAAAATAATATATTGAGGATGTAATTGATCAATATAATACATTTTATCAATCAGTCCTATTTAAATTATGTAAATATTTATAGATATATTGATATTTTAACATCGAAAATGTTTTATAGATACATTTATTTTTGTAATGTTTTAAGACTATCCGTAGAATTTCATAAAAAAAATAATCTAGGATAATCTTCCAAATAACTAAACAACAGTAAAAGATAAAAAAAAAATAGAAATTTGTAAAAAAAAAAAACAAACTCTATCTCTTTGATTCCATATAATTCATGCCGATTAATATATTATCATAGAAAAATATATTCTTGTAACATAATTATAATTAATATTAGTCATATTAAAATATATCAAGCAAAAGTTGTGATAAAATAATTTGTCTCAAAATATAAACAAATTAAGAAGATTTACAATTTAAATGAAAAACAATACATCACTAGATTTCTTGTAATTCTTTTAAGAAGATTGATAAAATATCATGCAGAATTACTTTTGTAATGACTTCTAAACAATTAAATTAAAAAAGTAAAATTATGAAAATTGCTTTATGTAATAAAGGAAAGTAATGGGTCGAAAAAAGATACATGTCGAAAAAAGATACATGAAATACGGTTCGAAATAGAGAAAAACTGGAGGGTCCTATTGAATATAATTCATTTAATATCCCTCTTCACCCATGCATGCTACGGCTGGTCCTTTTCCATATTTTTTTGTAATTTTGTATGTTCCTATAAATAACTTTTCATGTTGCCATTAAATAATTGTTGTATGAGGTTTGTTACATGGAATTACATGGGATGTGAGATAAACAACCCCAATAGAATGCACATGGGGTCAGCTTGTTTTCGTATTTATTTTATGTAGAGGATTCTAAACAGATGTCCGTGTTGCATTCGAAAAGTGAAGGTTAGATAGACCCTTTACACAAAAGACTATACGAATATGATGTCGAAAATGCCAAAGTGGTACTGTAAAAAATCCCCCTGAAAATGAAGTATTTTTTGATGATTGGTATGCAGCTTAACTAGCTGATGCAAGATGCAACATATTTTACAAAATGCTGTTCATGTTATCTGTACTCTGCCAGCTGTGTATTAAATTCTCATAGGACGTCAGGCATGCTGTGCATGTTATCTGGTAGTTTCTAACGATGATAGATACTTCTACTATTGTCAACATATGCACACGGTTTTGAAAATTTCTGAGAGCTGATATCAGGGGCGAAGCCAGGATTTGGTAATAGGGGAGGCCGAGATCAAACTTCGAGTTGTTTGGCCGATCGATTGAATATGATTGTATACATCAAAATTGAAAATAAAAGTAACTTTTTATGTCATGCAAGATGCAACAAAAGAAACCATGGGATCAAGACTTTTCCAATAGTCTATTAAGATCGACTCACATAACTCAATCCCTCATCCCTGAAACTTAGAACAAAGTACCCTCAAATGAAATATTGAAACGGTACTAGAAGAATTAAAGGAGTGAGAAACTCGTTAGATGTGTAACGAAGTAACATGGTTAAATTTTTAACGGTTAATTTGATTGACGAAGAGAAGAAGAAGACTACTGGCCAGTGGCTCTTATTTTAGTTGGGGGGTCCAAGTAGAAGTTTGTATTAAAAAATTCAAAAAACAGAGTGGGCCAGGCCCACTGTGGCCCCTGCGCTGGCTTCGCCAGTGGCTGATATCACATTCTTTATCTGCGTCTGACAAGGTTTACTAGAGAGCTTCATATGACATTAACAAATTTCACATTGCACCAGTCCTGGCAATTACTGAATAAACAGATCCTTGAGATATATATATAGAGAGAGAGGATTGCTAAAATGCTATGCATAGCACGGATGGCCTTCGTACTACGGATTCGTTTTTGTGTTTCATGCTTCAAACAACCGATCCAAACCATTCATTATCTTCTTTATATTGAAATCTCATTAGAAATCAAATTTTACATTTTTTTTATTTTTTTACTATTTTTCTCAGATTTTTTAAAATACTTAATCTAATAAATCCTAGACCCTTCAATAACAGTGATTTTAAAAAATCTGAGAAAAATACTAAAAAAATGAAAAATTTGATTTTTAATAAGATTTCAATATGTAGAAGATAATGAACGGTTTGGATCGGTCGTTTGAAGTATGAAATACAAGAACGAATCCGTAGCACGAAGGTCATCCGTGCTATGCATAGCATTTTAGCAATCCTCTCTATATATATATATATATATATATATGTACACATATAGAGGTGAGCTAAAGTGCCATAAATGGCAATGCCATAGATCTCTTTTTTTAATCATTTTTTTAAGATTTGGAATTCAATCAGTCAATCCAAACCGTTCAAATTGATCATCATATTGAAATACCATTGGAGACCAAATTTTACATTTTTTTTTTTTTGCTATTTATTTTGATATGTTCAAATTAGAGGGTCTGAAATACTCCAATTATAACATTTTTTAAAAATATCATAATAAATAGAAAAAAAAAATTCGAAAAAATGTAAAATTTGGTCTCCATGGGTATTTTAATATGATGAATAACTTGAATGCTTCGGATTGATCATTTGAATTTTGGATCTCGAAAAACGACTCTATGGCACGGGACCCTCTCTGCCATCTATGACACATTAGCCATCCTCTAGAGAGAGAGAGAGAGAGAGAGAGAGAGAAGGGGGAGGGGGGTTTACTTCATCAACACCCCTTTTATCCAATTTTTCTTCAAGTGTTTTTGTCTCTCTTTTTTTTTTTTTTTTTTTGTACTTGTATACATCCCTTTAATCACAACAAACTCCTGATCCAGATGCTCCAGTTGATTAAATGATTTAACATTTTGAAAATACAAGATAAATTTGCACACAAAATAATACAATATTCACAGGAATTTTTTTTTTTTTTCGAAAAGCTTGACAGCAGCTGTCAAGTACATTCACAGGAATTGATCAACTTCCATTGAGGTATTGGCATGTTTCTTCCATTTCTATCCATAATGAAGATAAATTCTAACTGACTCAGATTCAGATAAATGTTCTCAATGAAGTAGCCACAACATTAAAAATGCTAAATAAGCACAGAACACTCAACTTACTAGCAGCCAATTCAATCGAAAACCTAAACATAAAATGATGCGAAAGTTTTTCCAACATCACAATAAATTAATAAAAGAAAAATATATCACACCTCGCTATCATCATCAGATTGCATCATCCTAAGCCGCCGACGCCTACTATATGTCCTTCCCCAAGTTCTTTGGGGCTCACTGCCCCCCTCCTCATCATAGCTATCATCCCCTTCTCGATCACCATCCACAATTCCATCCCCCATCTCATTAACACTCTCTCCCCACAATACCCTTCTCCTCCTTTGCCCCCCTTGGTGAACTCCTACGAGATCTCGTACTACTCCCAGCACTGCCATTACTGCGGGCTATAGTCCTCGGCCCGTCTTCACTAAGAACATGAACAATTAAGAAAATAGCAAAGGGTGGAAATGAAAAGTATCTCCCACCACCAAATTCATCATCCTCCCCCAAAACACTGAACAAATCACCGATATCTCTCTCCCTTTCCATCCTGCGCCAGTCACGCATCCTCTCTGGATCAGCCTGTGACGGTCGAGTATTTGGGTGCACCTCCCTGGCATGCTTCCTCAATTCCCCATAAGTCCCAGTAAATTCACAAGACTCAGAAGCACAGCTTCTTTGTTTCAAATTCATGTAATTACGTGCTGATTCTACTACCGTCCAGCCAGTCACTGAGCCACGACATAACGGGCAAGATAATTTGGCTGGTTCTTCATTTCCGGTGTTGTTAGCATCATTTGATTTGCGAAATTGGTCGAGGCAGTTCGAGTGGCGGTAACTGGTATCACACATAAAGGCACGGCAGCCATTCTGACTAGAGGTGCACTGGAGAAGAACTGCATTGTGCGGGTGGTCCATGCAAACTGGACAGCGTGCCTCATTGTACTCCTTTGCCTCTATGGGTGTGATAACAGGTTCAGGAATGGGTACATGCCGGGCTTCTGTTGATGAGCAATTAGAGTTCCTTGTGTTTCTACTGGAAGAGCAGCCGGCATGGTAAGGGGCCGGACGTGAAATTCTCTCTCTTCTTTCCTTTGGCATTTTTGTTAACTAATTAGAGTAGTGCTACAAAGAAAGATTGCTCTCTTGTACTACTCAAATTACTACTGAATTTGATCTTGAATATCAAATAACTGAAATGACAGAAGTGTAGATAATTAGCCAAAAATTAAAGCAAACAAAACAGGCTTAACAGAACTTATACAAATCTGAGCGTAATATCTAAGTTTCAGTCCTCATTACCAGAAAACCGAAGTAAAAAAAAAATCTGTAAAAACAGTTGCCATGAATTGGTGGTGGGGTTAATAAAGTACCTCTAAACAAGAAGAAAACAAATCATTTATCATTTATGCATCAAATAGATATATGTAAAAAATAAAAATAAAATACTTTTTCTAAAGCTTTCCTCTTTTTCCCTAAATAAGCCCTAAACTTCCTAACAATCAGCACAAAATTCCTAACACTCAGGTAGAAAACAAAAGATTCAACTTTGGTTCCCATCAAAGAAGAACACGACCGTCTTTAAAGGAGGATTCAAAATCGACCTATTTCGAACGCGATTCCAATCGAGGACTTCCTTTCAATCGAAAATTTGTACTGAAAAAGACTTACGAGAGTAGAAATCACAGATCTGAAGGTCTTAAATTGGAACAGTAGATCTTCAGTCGGATCGGAGAAGCACAGACCCTAAAATTTCGATCGAGAAAAAAGAGTAAATACGAAAAAAAATGAGGTACGGATGTTATCTCTACAAAGGGGGTTGAACTTGAATGTTACAAAGTTGTCGCTCTAGAAAAATAATAAAGAAAGAAAGAAAGAAAGAAAGGAAAAGGGAGTTGGATGGTGACGTGGCAGATGACCTGGGCTCCTCGAGACCATTTATTTGTCGATGGCGGTAGAGAACTTCTGTGCTCGATGTTTTACAGATCTCCTTGAGGCTGTTAGTTTATGTGGGTCCACTTGGTTTTATCTAGACTAGATCTGTGGACGAATGTAGACATTGGAGTGATTAGTAGAGATTTTTAACAAAAGATCTAGAATGGAGAGGATTCCTGATCGGATAGATATCTCCAGTTATTTTTATTCAACAGAGGGAGTTTCCTCGTATGAACCGCTGCGTGTCGGACCTGCTGGTTCAGCTTCAGCCGGCCCTGGAAACTTCTCAAGTATTTGCAATTGGCAAGTGGCAACTCACGAGATAATGTTTTATTTTACAACAATACAGCATTGACAATCTAAATTATTAATTTTTTAAAATGTCATAAATATTATAATTAAAGTTTATTTAGTATGAAATTAACATATCCGAATATAAATGGCTGGATGCAATTAGCTTTGTATAATGATCATGATTATGTACCATATGAGCTTTGCAACTTTCGGTGAATGGTTCAAATTTATTTATTGAAATTTATAATTCGAATAATTAAGGCAGAAAAATATATTGTCATCTAAAAATAATTTATTAATTGACCATTTCTTTCTCAAAAGAATATAGAAAAATAAACAATTTTTGTTTGACGTATTTTATTTGAGAAATTATCTGGCTAATAATTGAAGGAACACAAGTAGCTACACTATTTCACTATCCTTTACATTAGATATAACTATCCAATTTTTACTTGTTCGTACACGCATTAGCCATGCACGGTCGATTTATCTTAAGGAGAGAAAAACAAAAAATAAAAACAACAAAAGTAGAAGAAGAAGAAGAAGAAGAAGAAATATCCAAATACAAGATAATGTGTCAGATCATGAATTGCACAGGCTGGGAGCCGTTGAGGTCATTGACTGGGTCCATAAAACAGAAGCAGTTGAAGAAATCCAGTTGTTAAGTTCCTTGGTAAATCTTAACCATTCATCTAAAGAGATTGATAAGGAACGGTTGGATTATAAGCGCCAATTAATCAAATGGGCTGAATATGGGCCCAATTAGAGAGAGATTCTGTGGACTGGAGGCATGCAGTTGAGGAGGAGTAAAGATGAGCTGGCTGTGAAGACTCAATGTTTGTCAGTATGCAGTTTTACTTTTTTTACGAGAATCCTATGTTGGTAAAAGTAGTTTCTCTTCTGTAATTAGTACTCTATAATTAGGAGAGGAGAGAGAAAGGGTTTCTTTTATGTCAATGAATCCAGATCTGAACCCACTCTTATTTTCCTTATCTTCTCGTTATTTCCAAACTTAGATTAATTGCTTGTAATTTTCAGTTCATTGCAAGGATTAATATCCGAGAATCTCTTATTCAATCATAGTTTGTTTCATTCTTCTTATATCTTCTATTCTTTCTTTTGCTGTTCAATTGGAGTTATTATGGTGTAGATGTGAGCTATGTGATGTAATTCAGTACTATTGTCTCAATTAAAGGTATCCTGTTAGAAATTGAGATACTTGAGTGAAAATTGTGTTGAGTACGTGACAAAAGTGGTATCAGAGCACTGATTACTTAAGGGCTGTAGTAGGGGTGCATGGGAAAAGGAGATAGTCATCTGACTCACAATAGAAGCATGGAGGATCTGAGAGAGAAAAACAACCAAATTGAGGCTGAATTGAGCAAGCTGGTGGGGGAAATGAAAGAAATTAGCAAGAGGCAAGAAGAAAGTAGCAGAGGGATGGAAGAAAGAACCAAAATTTTGGCGGAGCAATTGAATGAAACAAATAAAAACATGGAGGGCAAATTTGAGCAACTAAGTATGATGTTGGAGAGATCTATCAGACTAACAAATGGAGAAGGGTACAGTAGAACTAGAGGTGGTGGACCCATTGATCTAGAAGAGAGATCAAACCCTTCTTTAAATGAAGAAGAATATGCTTGGGCAGAAGGCATGAAAAGAAATGGAGAAAAACTGTTCAATAGGAATGACAATGGAAGAGGTGAGTCACATTTTCAACTCCCTAGAATGGATTTTCCAAAGTTTGAAGGAGGAGACCCAATGAAATGGAAAATTAACTGTTAGTTCTATTTTGATATGTATACTATACCTGGTATCTATAGAACTAGAATGGATGTGTTGAACTTTTCTGAAGATGTGTTTGAGTGGTACTTGAGTCTAATTCCTGATGGTCACCAACTGCCATGGGAAATATTAGTAGATGAGGTATTGGCAAGGTATAAAACTCATGATATTAAACATCCAGTTGATGAATTCAAGAGGGTACATCAAACAGGGAAGGTAGAGGAATATATAAAACAATTTGATAAGTCCAGGGCCAGATTATTGAGAGTGAAACCAACCTTGGATGAAGAATTTTTCTGTGCAGGATTTATAAGTGGGTTGAAAGAGGATATCAAAAACACAGTTGACCTCTTAAATCCAAGAGGATTGAATAATGTTTTTCAGTGTGCATTAAAGGTTGAAAATAGTCAGGAAGGGTTGAGTAGGAAAACTAGAGAGGTAGCAAGAAATACAAAATTCTTGAGATATCCTATTGCAAAAGCTAGAGGGGAAGAAGAGAGAAAAGAAAATAGAGGAGGTCAATTACAATATGGTCAGAACCAAAAGCAGTGGCAAGCATGGCAACCCAGGAACATTAATCCAAATATGACCTTTCAACAAAGAAGAGCATTGGGGTTGTGTGACAAATGTAATGAAAAGTATTATCCAGGGCATCAGTGTGCTGGTAAGATGATGGGATTGATGTCAGAACCAATCATTGATGAAATTGAAGAAGAGGAGGATGTAGAAGGAGTAGAGATAGAAGAAGTAGAAATGGAAGAATCTGAAAAAATAGAACAAGCTGTAATCTCCATGTATGCTTCCACTGACAAGAAGAGAATAAGTTCTATGAAGTTTAAAGGTCAAATTGGAAAAGTGCCTATATGTGCTTTACTTGATAGTGGCAGTACTCACACATTTGTGAACCCAGAAGTTATTCAGTGCCTTAATTTACCAATTCATCAAGCTAATCCCATGGTAGTGATGGTTGCAAATGGAGAGAAGATGGTGACTGACACAACTTGCCAAGCCTTAAAATTCAAATTACAAGGGCATGAGTTTGAAAGAGATGTTAGATTATTAGCCATTCAAGGTTATGATATGATATTGGGGTTAGATTGGTTAACCAGTCTAGGACCCATGAAAATAGATTGGAGCCAAGGTAGCTTGGAATTTTGCACAGAAGGCAAAGAGGTGAAGTTAAGAGTGAGAGAAGAGATAGCTGAAGTGAAATTGGTAGATGGTAGTATGAACATTGAGAAGGAGGTGAAGAAAGGAAGTGAAGTATTGATTGCTAAATTGTTTAGAATAGAAGAAGGAGGACCAGAAAAAAATATTCAGCCTGAGTGGCAGCACATTGTTAAAAACTATCAAGATGTATTTAAAGAACCTGAAGGGTTACCACCAAAGAGAGACACTGACCATAGAATCATACTTGCTCCAGAGGCCAGGCCAGTAAATCAAAGACCATACAGGTTTTCTTATTTTCAAAAGCTGGAATTAGAAAAGATTGTTGAGGAACTGTTAAAGAATTCATTAATACAAGAATCTAGTAGCCCATATGCTTCTCCAGTGCTACTTGTAAAGAAAAAGGATGGAGGGTGGAGAATGTGTGTTGATTATAGAAAGCTGAATTCTCAAACTATCAAAAATAAATTTCCAATCCCTATAATTGAAGATATCCTAGATGAACTACATGGAGCAGTGTATTTCTCAAAGTTGGACTTGAGATCAGGATATCACCAGATAAGGATGAATGAAGAAGATGTGTCAAAAACAGCATTTAGAACACATCATGGGCATTATGAATTTCTGGTCATGCCTTTTGGGTTGACAAATGCTCCTGCAACCTTCCAAGCACTCATGAATAAAATATTCAAGCCATACCTCAGAAAATTTATCTTGGTGTTCTTTGATGACATATTGGTGTATAGCAAGAGCTTTTCAGAACATCAACAACACTTAAGTGTGGCATTGGAAGTATTAAGAAAGAATGCTATGTATGCTAAGAAAAGTAAGTGTGATATTGGAGCTACACAGCTGGAATATTTGGGGCATGTCATATCAGCCAAAGGAGTGGCAACAGATCCCAAGAAGATTGAAGCTATGGTTCAATGGCCTACACCCAAGTCAGTGAAGGAATTGAGGGGCTTTTTGGGCCTTACTGGGTACTATGGGAGATTTATCAAACATTATAGCTCTATTGCAAGACCCCTCACCAACCAGCTTAAGAAAAACAGTTTTGGATGGAATGAAGAAGCTGAAGAAGCATTTCAACAATTGAAGACAGCTATGGTGTCTGCTCCTGTATTGACCATGCCAGATTTCTCACAACCATTCATTCTGGAGACTGATGCTAGTGATAAAGGAATTGGAGCAGTTCTTATGCAAGGGAGAAGGCCAATAGCCTTTATGAGCAAGTGCCTGGGTGTAAAGAATCAAGGTATGTCCACTTATGAAAAAGAATTTTTGGCATTATTAACAGCAGTGCAAAAGTGGAGGCACTATTTGATAGGTGGGCCCTTTGTGATTAAAACTGACCAAATTAGTTTGAAACACCTGTTAGAACAAAAGGTTAATCACATGATGCAGCACAAGGGGTTATGTAAATTAATGGGATTGGACTATAAAATAGAATATAAGAAGGGTTGTGAAAATAGAGTGGCTGATGCATTGTCAAGGCAGCAAAGAGGAGTAGATATTCAGTGCAGTGATACTGTAGAAATGAATGCAGTGACTGAGTTAATTCCTCAGTGGATTGAGGAAGTCAAATCCAGCTATGAAAATGATCAGTGGATAAAAGAAATCACAGAAAAGGCAGAAAAGGAAGGGGATAATTGCAAATTTAAACAACATCTGGGAGTTTGGAGGTACAAAGGGAGACTATGTGTTGGTAACAATCAAGAATGGAGAAGACAAATCATACAAGAAGTTCATAATTCCAGCATTGGAGGTCACTCAGGTATTCTTGCCACTTATAAAAGAATTAAGGCCAGTTTCTATTGGCCCCATATGAAAGAGGATGTGTATCAACATGTGATTGCCTGTGACAATTGCCAACAAAATAAAAATGAGCACATTAAGCTCCCAGGTCTACTTCAACCTCTACCCATTCCTGAAGAAGCATGGAGAAGTGTAAGTATGGATTTTATCACTGGGTTACCAAAATCTGAAGGAAAGGAAGTAATCATGGTAGTGGTAGATAGACTTACCAAATATGCTCATTTTATGGCTTTGAAGCATCCTTTTCAAGCCTCAGATGTAGCACAGAAATTTTTGGACACAGTGTATAGATTGCATGGCCTTCCCAATTCAATTGTGAGTGATAGGGACCCTGTATTTACTAGCAAATTCTGGCAGGAATTGATGTCTAAATTGGGGGTGAAATTGAATATGAGTACTGCACATCATCCCCAAACTGATGGCCAGACTGAAAGAGTGAATCAGTGCATAGAAGGGTACCTGAGGTGCATGATGTTTAATCAACCTAAGAATTGGATTAAGTGGTTACCCTTAGCTGAATTGTGGTACAATACCAATTACCATACCTCCTTGAAGACAACTCCATTCCAAGCAATGTATGGGTATGCTCCTCCCCAATTGCCAATGGGCTCTCCTCCCAAGAGCTCCATAGAAGCAGTAAATGAAGTAATGAAAGAGAGGCATCAGTGGATTAATGAACTGAAAGAACAATTGAGGAAGTCACAGGATAGAATGAAGAAATGGGCTGATGAAAAGAGATCAGAAAGAAAGTTCAGTGTGGGAGAATGGGTTTACCTCAAATTGCAGCCTTATAGGCAAGTTTCAGTAGAAAAAAGACAAAATTTCAAACTGTCTCCAAAGTTTTATGGTCCTTTTGAAATCTTAGCTAAAGTGGGGGAGGTAGCTTATCAATTGAGGTTACCAGTGGGGTCAATGATACACCCAGTATTTCATGTTTCTCAACTAAAGAGGAGGATAGGGAATCAACCAGTTCAGACAGATCCCTTGCCTGTCAACAATCCACAGCAAAAGAGTAAAGAAGAACCTGAGGGTATTTTGGGAAGAAGAATGGTCAAAAGGCACAATGTTGCAGTACCTCAAATACTAATCAAATGGAAAGGTCAGCAAGATGAAGAAGCATCATGGGAAGATTATTATGAAGTTGAAAAGAAGTTTCCCAACTTAATCCTTAGAGACAAGGATTATTTTGAGAGGGGGAGAGTGTCAGATCATGAATTGCACAGGCTGGGAGCCGTTGAGGTCATTGACTGGGTCCAGAAAACAGAAGCAGTTGAAGAAATCCAGTTGTTAAGTTCCTTGATAAATCTTAACCATTCATCTAAAGAGATTGATAAGGAACGGTTGGATTATAAGCGCCAATTAATCAAATGGGCTGAATATGGGCCCAATTAGAGAGAGATTCTGTGGACTGGAGGCATGCAGTTGAGGAGGAGTAAAGATGAGCTGGCTGTGAAGACTCAATGTTTTTCAGTATGCAGTTTTACTTTTTTTACGAGAATCCTATGTTGGTAAAAGTAGTTTCTCTTCTGTAATTAGTACTCTATAATTAGGAGAGGAGAGAGAAAGGGTTTCTTTTATGTCAATGAATCCAGATCTGAACCCACTCTTATTTTCCTTATCTTCTCGTTATTTCCAAACTTAGATTAATTGCTTGTAATTTTCAGTTCATTGCAAGGATTAATATCCGAGAATCTCTTATTCAATCATAGTTTGTTTCATTCTTCTTATATCTTCTATTCTTTCTTTTGCTGTTCAATTGGAGTTATTATGGTGTAGATGTGAGCTATGTGATGTAATTCAGTACTATTGTCTCAATTAAAGGTATCCTGTTAGAAATTGAGATACTTGAGTGAAAATTGTGTTGAGTACGTGACATAATGGAGGTAAACTAATTCCTATGCTTATGCTAATTATTCATTTGAACTCACTGGATCGCAATGTCATAAAATAAGAATAAATGGTTTCTTAGCCTGAGATACTGTAATACCTTCATGGATTATTCGTTGATTTTGCTACTAGCACCCCCTTAAACCAAAATAAATAAATTGTTATATATTTTGCAGATACTTCATCTGACATATGTATTATTAAAGAAATTTTATGAATTTTACCAGTACATAATTATGTCCATATTATTCATAAACTTATGACATATCAAAAAATATATATCAAATATTTATGCGAGTGCGTGGAAATTATAAAAAGAACTCTAAATTTATATTCCATCACAAATTTATAAGAAAATTAAGAGCAAAGTTAATTTGTTTCAATTTTTGCTAAAACAAGAGTTACCTAGAATTTGGTATCCCTAATTCCCTATGCATTTGCTCGATTTTAAATTGACAGCCTGATATCCAATCCTAATAATCCAGTACAGTATGTCGTAACATTTAACGATAAGGGGGGTAAAAATAAAATTTGTTATAGTATTTAAAGACGCTTACCAATAATCATTACCTTAACTGATAACAAGTTGCTTTTAGCTCTATCATTTAGCTACTCGAGCAATTAACAACTGAATTGCTGGTTCAATTACATTTTTATATTTGAAAAGGACAAATCTGTTTCACAGTTTGAAACTTTTGAGTAGAGAAAGTCATTACGGTGAAGAGAAACCATATATGTTATAGTTTTCTTTTATTAGCGTTTACGTTATGGTTATTTATTTTCTTTTTCCGAAACAAATTCACGTCATTGACTTTGTTAATTAAAAAGAACGTTTGTTGAGACCAACTTAGTAGGTGTATATATCATCGTGTTCGGCAGTCAGATATGTACATATTACAAATTCAAACACATACGGAAAACCTTTTATATTGCTTATTCACATCTACTATTTCTGTTCTTTGGAGAAAACTGAAATAAGGGACGGCGTAACTTATTCCCTAAAATTAAATTTGGAACGGAGTTACTTGTTCTATTTACGAGACTGCGTCGGTATTGGTAAAATACACAAGAATGTGATAAAATGCGTTGAAACAGTGGCCTGATTAAAGTGAAATTGGATGGCAATTGGGATGAATTACGTAGTCAAATTCTTCCATTTTGCAAGTTAGCTCATCATTTTCACGCTAGAACAATTCCATAGTATTGATGGAATTGTAAGAGCGGTTTTTCTACTTGTTGGAATTTGCTAAATTTCCTTCTTCCACTTGCTATCACTATCAGTCTCATGAAACACTATATTTATTGTTGATATTGGTTAAGAAAAAATGAAAATAGCAACAGTTTAATTGATTCGTATGCAGATTACGGATTTAATAAAGAACAATTCGGAGAAGAAACACTCAAAAGATCAAATTCCCAACCACAAGGAAACCGCAGTAATTAGAAACGGAGTAATCTCAGCTTTTGTCAATGGGAAATTAGGAACGAAGGACACTAACCTGTATCCATGCTGTACCTAACTAAAGACGGACATGTGACTGAATTTGAATGGTCCACACACTCTACCAACCGTTACCCCTTAAACAATTGGCGTGTGTTTGGATGAGCCGGGAATGGAGAATAGGAATAAGAAATTTCGGTTTACGTGCTTATCCTTATTCCTTATTCTTATACCATGATTTTGTTAGTATAGGAATAAGAGTCCTTATTCCTTATTCTTGTGTTGTTTGGGTTGCACAAGAATAAGAATAAACACGCAAATCGAAATTTTTTATTCCTATTCTCTATTCCCGGCCTTTCCAAACACACCCATAAATAAGAATAAGGACCCAAATTCCTTATTCTTGTGTTGTTTGGATTGCACAAGAATAAGAATAAGCACGCATATCGAAATTTCTTATTCTTATTCCTTATTCTAAGCTTATCCAAAAAGAAGAATCAATTCCTCCAAAAAGAAAATACCACAGTTGTGTGAACAATCTTATTGTATTATTACTCTCCTATCGCGCTATATATAAAGGTAGAATTGGATCCAAGTTGGGAGCACCAATTAGAGATCCAAAACTGTCGAATGACCACCTAGTACTTACAACTTACAATCGCTTTTTCTTATAGTAATAATATATAACTCTTTTATGATTCGGAAGTCACAATAGTCGATATAATATGTTAAGACAGACACCACTACAAAGCAACTCTGGTACGGCAGTAATATGCCAGATTTGCCAGGTCGGCAGGTCAAGCCCACCTAAACCATCTCACAAAATATGCATCATATATTAATAGCTAACAGTCCATATTTATATAGAGGCCGAATGAAATTTAACAAGAGACACTCTATAGTACCCAACAGCACATCCAGTAAACATATTGCCTAAGGGCTTTAACCACCGAAAGTAAACATATAAACATCACCACACTATTATTTTCTGATTTGATAGGCAAGCTCCAGCCATTTATACAAAGGAGCCTAAGACCTATTAATACATATACAAGAACATGCTCTATTGAACTCTGTGGACATCAAAATATATCACGACACACAACTTCTAGTCAAATATTTCATCCTCGTCGTCAGGGAGAGGTTGAGCTGCAGCAGCAGCAAGATCTGCCTCATGCCTGTACAACAAAGTAAATGAATGAATTGATATAAACAATTTTGAAATATACAGCTAAAAGGCTACACAAGTTTTAGTGACACATCAACCAATCAGGATCAATTAGAATACGATTCTCCCTTTTCCTTTATCAGAGCTCATGTACTATATATATGAATGAAAAATAAATGATGAGTTAAACATAGTGGCTAAATTTACAATTATGCCCCTCACAATTAGCCTATAAAACTACTACAGAACAAGATGTGAAACTTACGATGAACATACCGTAAAGAAATAAATTCCAAAAAATCTATGTAAACCAAATAAAAAGCACTTACTGTTGTTGGGCAGCCAAGTCAATCTGAACCTCTGGAGGAGCCAAAGCAGGAGACTCGACAAAATGCAAGTTTGAATCCCTGCCCGATTGAAACAAAAATCAAAATGATGATGCCTTCATTAACACAGAAAGTACAGTTTCACACATTGCTCCATAAAGAATTACTCTTAAATTTTCTGGACGTGAAGCTATGTGTAGCAACCACAACCAATCCTTATGAAAAAAAATAATTCTAAAGATACCAGTATTAGTAAAATGTAAAAGTATACCAATGAACTTACCCAGCAAGTTTCCTGGCAAGGTAAAGGAAGGGTTTCTCAAAGTTGTAGTTACTCTTGGCAGAGATCTCATAGTATTGCAAGTTTTTCTTCCTATGAAATGTCACTTGCTTTGCCTTCACTTGCCGATTTTTCACATCCACCTTGTTCCCACACAGCACAATTGGTATATTTTCACAAACTCTACAAAACAAGCAGAAACACCTGTGAGCCAAAAGATACAATTCAAAGGCAATTTGGTAAATTCACAACTCACTGCAGATTAAGATCACGTGCCTACAACTACTATTGCAAAGTACATATCAATAGTACAGGGCTACAGGCATCCTCTCGGTTTCAATCTCAAGCTTCCTTAACAATTTTCCAAAAAGGATGACCAAAGACTTAAGTGATCAAACACATACCAGATTAAAGTATATTATTTTTTTAACATAATACCATGAATTAAGATTGATTCAATATTGTTCTGCAGATTACACCTCATCTTTATGGGTGTTTATACATATAATTCATAATTAACAGACATTTGGATAGTGATTTCTGAGGCTTGGGCCATGATTAGAAATGTATTTCCACAAATTAAAATCCTTTATAATGGGAAACGAGAAATACCTGCACAAGTCTCTATGCCAGGTAGGAACATTCTTGTATGTCAATCGTGATGTCACATCAAACATGATAATCGCACATTGCCCGTGGATACTGCAACATGTGAAGGAAAAAAAAGAAAAGTTACAAAAAAAAAAAGATAATATCCAATATATCCTTAATGCATAATTTCCAAATTTCAAGATTAATATACAAAAGAAAACATAGTATGGACAATTGCTTACTAGTAACCATCTCTGAGGCCACCAAATTTCTCCTGACCAGCAGTATCCCAGCAGTAAAAACGGATTTTACCACAGTTTGTGAAAAAATCAAGGGGGTGCACCTCCACTCCAATGGTTGCTGTTTTTTCAATCAATATATGAGTGCAGTTTACAAAAAGTATTCATAGTTTGCCTATACTACCTCAAAGAAAGTACTGATACAACAAATTCAATCAAATACTTACGCTCATATTTCTTCTCAAACTCTCCAGTGAGATGCCTCTTCACAAAAGTTGTTTTACCTGATAGTATTACCAGTAACAATTACGATTAAAAAACAAACAGAGAAAATCTCTCTATTAAATTGAAAGATGATATCTATCTAAAAAGGAACTCACCAGTTCCTCCATCACCAACAATTACAAGCTTGAAGCTCGGATAATCAACAGTTTGCTGATTTGGTAATGCCTACAGCAAAAGATTGAAATCAAAATCTATTAGGAACTCAGAACCTAACGCTTCAAAAATACCCAAAAAGAGTAATCTTACCATCGATTGTAGCGAAGCAAGTTAGGCGGTGGAGATGAAAGGATTGTGATTTACGAAAGCGAGACGAAACAAAAGCGCCGAGTTCTACAAGTTTTTCTCTTTTTATTTCCTTTTTAAAATCCCTCTCTGGAAATTTCTCTTGTTTTATTTTTAATTTATTTTCAATTTCTGGCGGTTTAGCTTTATCTTGACGCTGGATTCTGGACCGTCCGATCACGGCGCCAGATGGAAATTTGTTCAAATCCGTATATTATATCAGCTGTAGCCTGTAGGCTGTAGCTGGTGGAGTTCAATGAAGACACGGGTAAGCCATGAGGCAATCGAGACTGTGCGGGTCGGATCCTTCAAACCTTAGAGAATGGTGTTCGGTTCGGCCGTTAGAACCTAGAACCGTTAAATTTCAATCGGATTCGGATCTTACGTCTCCGCCGCGTACTGCACATTCCCGCGCTGCAAAGGGAATGTCGACTTTATCTGACAAATTTTGGGCCTTCTTGTTCGGCCCAAATCGAAATTGAGGCTGTCCGTGGCGCCTATAAACAAGTTCTCAAAACTCTCATGATCAATCATAATCATTTATCTTTCTTAATTTAATTGGGAAGGGGTTTGTAGACCCAAGGAGAGAGGGGGTTTAGGTATTTCTAACCTGGTTCATTTTAATAAAGCTCTCCTTAGTAAATGGATTTGGAGATTTAAGGACCCTAATTGCTATGGATGGTGGAAATCCATTTTACAACTTAAATATAGAAATAGTAGAAACCATAATAGGTGATTCCCTTTTTGGAAAAGTTGTATGAAATGTGAGCAACTTGCTAACATTTTTAGAAGTATTAAGGTTGGAAATGGTTAAGACAGGTCAAGACACTTAATTTTGGAAAGATAAATGGCTAGGAAATACTTCTCTACAGATTGCTTTTCCTCATCTTTTTGAAATTTGTGTCGACCATAACCTTACTGTTGCTAAAGCAGTGGAACATAAGTTTAGAAATATACATTTCAGAAGGCAGTTATCTTTTGTGCAACATAGAGACTTCATGTTCCTAGTACAGGATGTCTCCAGGGCTTTGCATTTACCTCTCAGGGAGGATAAGGATGAAGTCATTTGGTTAGGCAATAATAAAGGCCAATTTTGAACCAAGGATGTCTATTTGCTAGTTGAGGATCGTGGGATTATTAGCCCCTTCTATGACCAAATTTGAAAACTATAGATACCTTTGAAAATTAAAGTGTTTCTTTGGCTTTTATGTAAGAAAAGATTGCTTACTAGAACCACTCTTAGAAATAAAGGTTGGGATGGCCCTATTAGTTGTGTTTACTGTTCTGATGAGGAAGATATTGACCATCTTTTTTTTTTTGCTTGCTCACATGTACATGAGGTGTGGAATTGGTTTCTATTAAAACTAAATATTCATCAGGCGCCCCAATCTTTGGATGATTTTTTCATTATCAACAACTTGGTACCCGACCATGAAAAATTGGCCTTTAAGCTGTGCAGTTCAGCAATTATGTGGACTTGCTGGTTATTAAGGAATGATGTGTGTTTTAATGAGAAAAGGACTGCAACTTTGAGAAGTTATTGTGCTAAACAATTATTTTCCTCATCTCATATTGGTCAGGTTTGTGGCCAAGTGCAATTAAGGGATAGGTGAAGGCTATGATGGCTGAGTCTTTGGTTTTTCAACTGGAGGACCCTGTACAGCCGACTTACTCCCTGTGGAGAGGTGCAGATGACAATGGGACAGATGAGCAAGGAGGTGGTCGACACCTGTTAGATGTGGAGTGATCGGAGGTGAAACCTAAGTCAAATTAAACCTCAAATCTAATCTATTGCAGCGTAGCTTGAGGGTCGAATCACAGGAACAGTTATTCTAAATTGTAAACTCTAAGTAATCTAGTTTAATTAATCTATGGGTAAACAAAACAAGTATTAGTCAATTGATAAGAGCTTAAATTTAAACTAAGGATAATAAATCTAAATTCTAGTTAACCTCTAAATTACTCTAAAAATTAAAAGAAAGATCTAAACTCGAATTAAGTACTTAAACTAGGGTCAATTGATAGGGTTCCACTTCCAGGCACTATCCAGGAGGGTCGCCAGCTTTCTGGCGGGGTCGACAGGATAGTCCGATTATTCAGTTCAATCAGTTTCTAAATTCTCTAAGTGCAGGATCTTTGGTTTAAACTCTGGTCTAAATACTAACTCTCGTCTTTGATTTGGTATGACTAAGTTTAATGATGAAGGCTTAGAACCTAGAAATCAAATAAATTTATAAGCCTAGAGCTAACCTCACTAGTCGTTTTAGTTAAGCTTTAGGGTCGAACCCAAGGGACGTATTAATGAGTACCGGACTTTACTTCCTCACGAAAGCTAGACAATTAAATTTTTATGGAGTTTTTGGTTGATTAAATCTAAAGATGCAAGTAAATAAATATTTATGGGTATTTTAATTATCTAAAAAAAATCTAAATGCTTAAAGAGATGTTTTTGGTGTTTTAACAATATAAAAGTCGTCTTAGGTTCAGGTTTCACATCGGTTTGGACTCTAGAACACAGAACTTATCACTTTCGTGCATCAAACGGTGTTTTTCAAGCATATACCGCTCTGTTCGATCCGAACAGATGGTATAAGTGTGTGGTTTTGACTCTTTATGAAATTTTATGCTTTGTGCTAGGGTTTGTTGGTCAAACCTAGATACTCTAAACCTCAGCTTTCGCTTGTTGGACTAGACACTGGTTCAATCACAACCTAACCTAATTAACTCGATTGGTTCACAACTTTTGGTATAGAATTCAATCAACTTAAACTTGTTTGTTGGAGTTCATAAGGATATCTAGAGGTCTTTTGGACCTGTCTAAAAGTTACACTTTTGGTGTCAACTAATCTCCCCTTTCGGATCTACGATTTATCCCAAATACTTTATTTGAACTAATCTTGTTTATCCTAACTTAGACTTGACTAGATGCAGGCGTACAACTAGAAGGTGATTAGGAAATCACAAGCAATTCAAACAAGCAATTAACATAATTCTCAACAAAACAAATCAACAAAACATATCATATCATATCAAGTCAAATCACAACACATCGAAACCTAAATTACTTCCCTACTCCTAAGACAATATAAATCTAGCCTAACATGAAAGCAAAATAAGATACAAGCTCCATCAAATCAAAATATCAAGAGAATGGAAGAAATAAACCAAATATCGCTTCTAACTCAAGATACCGAACGTCCAGAGTCGTGGTTGGGTTGATTCTGTCGCCGTCGCGCCTAGAATTGCTCCAAAGATGATGCCATGGTCGTGCTATGATGAAAGAGGTGGAATCCCACGCCTTTCAGCATTAGAACGGTGGTGAAAAGGTGTCAAAACGTGGTGGGATATGGAATTTTGTGGTTGGTGGCTTCCCCCCTCTTCTTTCTGGCCTAGGGGAACTTATATAGTAGTTTTCAGGTGCTTGGGAGGTTGCCTGGTTGTCAAGGCAAGAAAATATGCCAAAATACGAGTTTTCATGTTGAAAATACTTCCAAATATGATTTTTCGGCAGTCTGGTCGGTCCGAACAGGGGTCTGTTCGGGTCTGACAGGCTTCTGTTCGGTTCTGTCAAGCTTTTGTTCGGTCCTGTCAAGCTTCTGTTCGGTCCGAACAGGGGTCTGTTCGACCTGACCAGAAGCTAGAAATTTCTGCATTGAGATAGTATTTCGGCCATAATTCCTCCATCCGGACTCCGATTGAGGCGATTCAAAAATCGTTGGAAAGCTTAGGATGAGCTCTTCAATGCTATTGATTTTATTTGATCATTTTCTTCTCCTAAATCTTCCATTTTGTGCAACTATTGAGCTTTTGGTCCGAACAAAGCCCCATTTGGTCCGAGCATGAGTCATTTGATCCGAATGGTGGCTTAGACATCACCTTCAAGTGCTAGGAATGAGTCGTCTAGTTTATGCCAAGTGCGAAATTCATCTAAAGATTGAGAATCCACCAGAAATCATCAAGAAACCTGAAAATAAGAGAAAAGACGACGGTAGAGCCAATTCTTTGAAAATCATAGCAATTTATTGAATAATTCAATGGTTTGAGTGTTATTTGAGTGCCAAGTACGGTCCAAATACCTACAAATAATGACGATATCATTTAACCTCTAAACCTCCCTAAATCCTAAGTTTCAACTCTCGTTTCTTGGCTTAAGCTTTAGGGTTTGCTTTAACTATTCGGTAGGATATCCTAGATCTCTCGATCTTAGGAGGGAATAAACCTCTCGGCTAAGTTCCGGTTTCACCTTTTGGGTATACTAACTATCCTATGATATGGGAATACAAATCATCTTGAAATTAGGGTTCTATTTGCTTATCTACGAGGTCAGGCCTAACCAAGTGAGCAAACATTCAAATTAATTCAATTCACATTCTCAATTTCAACAAATAAACTTAAGTAAAGCAAAGCAACTCAGAAAGATTAGAAAACTAGATTAAACTTCATAAATCTACCAAGTCATGGTTTCCTACAATTGCCCCTAACTAAACTACTCACTACAAGTCATACTAAACATCAAAACAACAGGTTTTAACAGACTAAACATCAAAAGAGAGAAAATAGAGAAAGATTACAACCAAGAACTAAAGAAAACTCTCTCAGCTTGAATCCTGGAGGGGTCGACATAATCCTGGCGGGTCGACATGAGACAGGCTGGGGGGCGATTTTTGCTAACTCCTCTTGAATCTTGCTCCAAAATCTAACTTTTACTTTCTGGTGTTCTTCCACATGATTAAATAGACTTCAAGGACAGTTCCCATGCATGGAGATCATGTCTGGTTCTTCTGAAAATAGGAAACACGTTCTGCCAGAAATAACGTCTCCAAATCGGGCATATCTGTTTGAGTCTGGCGGGGTCGCCAGGATCCTGGCGGGTCGCCAGAACATGCCTTGTCTGGTTTGACCCTGTTCCTTTGCTCCAGTCGCTTGGATCTTGACTTGCTCCGTTTGAACTCTGCCTAGGGCCCAATTTTGCACCAAATCATCATTGAACCTGAAATTAAACAAGGACAAATAGCAGTACCACATTTCTAACCTAAATTGCATTAAAATCTAACTAAAACACAAACATTTAATTGAAATTAAGGCCTAAAAGGGTTGAATATTTCGATGTGAAACCCGCCTATCATGGAGAACCAATATTGGCCAGCTATGGAAAGGAATGCTCGGTTGAGTGCACAAATGGGAGAAATGGGAGAACCACTCTCTGATAGGTGGGCCCCTCGCAGGAGGCGCCTCCTGATAGGGTGCGAATGAGGTGGCACCTCACTAGCATGTTTGCTGAGGAGAGTAGACAAGACTTGTGTTTGTTAATTCTGTTAAAATTCAAGTTCTTGTTATTCTTTGGGTCTTATGTGATTAAATGTGAGAGAAGAGTTAATAACCGTTGTGAGAATGGTTTTAGCTCTGTCAATTAAAAGGGCCAAGCTGTATATAGCATTGAGCTCTCAAAATTCCTCCTTTTTCTATTTTTGGGGATCTAATTTGTAATAATGTGAGGTTAGACTCTTTTAGTAGGGGTGAGGTTGTTCTTAGAGTTCTAAATTTGGGAACTCAGGTTTACAGAGCTGGACTTTTATCCTGTAGTGGTTTTCTTTTTTCTTTGTAAGTTTGCCTTTTCTGTTAAAAGAAAAAGTGGTAGAGCGTTCCTCTACTTATTTTCAAAAAAAAATTATCTTTCTTGATAAATAATCTAAATTTCGACTTATATAGAAATCATCCGTTTAAAATACATGTAGTTTACAAAATATAATTAATTTCGAAAATAAAATGTAAACTATTAATTTGGAGGAACCCAGTGGGTTAACTAATTATTCTGAATTGAGTTTGTATAAGATTAACTTGTTTCAGACGAACCAAATAATTATTTCACCGCAATAACTCTTAGATGCATTGAATAAAATGTTACAGCAATTTCAGCCGTAAAAAGGAAAACGGTAACATCTTTTCTTAGTAGTCGTGAGACTTTGTACATTATAATTTTAAATCTTGGCTGATATCGCCGCAGTTGAAAAACAGTTCACTAATATAAAAATTGTGACCAAACATTCGTTGACGGAAAAAAAATCCAATATGCTCTACAATATTGAGGTAGACTAAAATCAGCCACGATTGAAGATTGGACCTGTCAGTCGCGATTATATTTCAATTTTTCAGGTTCTAATGTCTAATCTGAACAATTCAATGTGTTCTCTATATTAAAGTCTCATTCGAGACCAAATTTTATATTTTTTATGAATTTTTTTACTATTTTTTTGAGATTTCCAATAAGATTTTAATATGGAGAATACATTAAATAGCAGATCGACTGTTAAAATTGTAAAAATTGAAATTTGATCGCGTCTGACAGATTCATCCATTAGTTACGATTAATTTTAGTACACCTCATAAAAGAAATGGTATAAACAGTGAGAGAAACAATACGGACTCGTTGTAATCTTGGACTTCGGATGATGTGGGCTCAACTTTGCTATTATATTTTTCATCATATTGAATTTGGAAGCCCACAAATTTCTTTTTTTATTTCCTTCTCCAAAAAGACAAAACCGCTGTTGTTCTCAAATGGGATCTACAAACTAAAATTCTAAAATTTAGCGGCTAATCTAGGTCTTGGTAGGGGTGTCAATTTGGTACCGTTTCGAACGTTTCCGTTCCGGACCGTCCGAAACGGAACGGAAACGGAAGGAAAGTTTGTTACGTTGCAGAAAACGGAACGGAAACGGAACAGGCGGTATTGCACGTTAATGTTCCGTTTTACCGAAAAATGACTGAAATCAATGGAAAATAGACTGAAATCAGTGGAAATTGATGAACGGAACGGCTAACGGAACAGTTTTCTGTTCCGTTTTATGAAACGGAACGGAAACGGAATGGATTTCATTTCCGTGTGTCAGAACGGAACGGAAAACGGAACACCCTGTTCCGCTTCCGTTATTAACGTTTGACAGCCATAGGTCTTGGGTCGTAATATCCTATAGTATTATTGACAAAGCGTACAAGAAAATAAGCCTTCCCTACCTACCTATTAACTTTAGGTAGAACTTTTAAATTCAATCTAGCATATCCTCTATTGTTTGGTAGGTCTTCTAACAACCAGCATATTCATACTCACAGATCTTTGTGTACAAGCATCCATATTATTTTTTAAAGTCTCTCATATGACACACCTCCGAAAATAACGTTAAATCTAGTCTATAAAATTTATATTTTTTTAAATAATACAGTATAATGTTTCTATAGATCATTTTGAATCCATTGTCGTAACTGACATAGCATGAATGTATGATGAATTGATGATGTCATTGTTCAGTAAACTGTTCAATTAAAATAAATTTAAAAAAAAAACGTCCTGATATTGATTGACGAGAAATATACTTATATAATTGTAAAATTAAATTGCATAAACGAAATGGGTTGATACTTGATCTACATGAATATTTGTTGGTTGTAACTTGTAACCTGTCAATCTTACAATAATTCCAACAAATTAAAAAACATTTTCATCCCGCTAAATCGAAGTAAAACACTCTTGATGATACGTCATGATAACGTATTTATAACGAGTGAACCATTAGTTTAACTTTGAAATCTCAAATGACAAAAGCGAATTGTTAACTATAATGTATCTGAGAGCAAAATATATGCAAAAAAAATAAAAAATGTATGACTATAAATTCCTAGAAAGGTTTTAAAATTCTAAAGATCAATCGTCATTCAAATTAGTGATCACAAGAAGATGCTTATCACATCTTTATGCACGCACTAACTGTTTGGTGCTTATTACACTTGGCTGATCATTTCTTATCACAATTAATGGGTCCAAAATTATCCAATAATCCCTCTGATTAAAATAGAAATTTTGGACACCCAAACTACAATAAGCAATGATCAAATAGCACTGTTATGAATAGTTCGAGAATTGACAAAAAGTTGGAACGAGATTGACAATTATTTGGACTCGCAGATACTCCCACATGGGCCACATCTGTGTGGACCAATCGTACAGGAGTTCGTTGTTGTTGCATATAACAATAATGTAACAATGTCAACACGCTTACACGCAAGTGATATATATCTAAGGGTTGTATAATTAAAATAGGATATGCTAAATTTTCACATCATCAAAGTTGCACAATATGTTTTCTTTCTTTTCAGAAAAGTATGGTACAAAGGGAATATATATATATTTTTAAACTTCTTTGGAAAGTGCTTTCACTAGAGATCTGAGTCACCAAAACGGCAAAATTAGCTTTAGTAATTTTTTAAATTGATGGATTCATCACGGAGCAAGATTGTAATGACATAATTTTTGTTTCACACAATGCATAATTTCATTTTTGGTGTGTTAAGTTGCAAGTAAAAATAGAAAAAGGGGAGAGAAGAAGGGATAAGAAGGCTATTTTTTAAACCACCGCTTCTTGAAAAGAGGGAAGATGGCTTATGTGACATTTTGAAATTTCTGATATTTTAATATTAATTATATTTTGGATTTATTTTTTATATTCAAAGTTTTGAGTACTAAATTGAAAATTTGTATTTAATTTTTACTTCTTAAATGTTTTGACCGGGAAAAAAAAAAGTAACCGCTTGGCCTCATGCAAGCTCCTTGCGTGTCAAATTTTTAAATGCATAGTTTCAATGCATGCTTAATTCCTTTATGCCACGTGTTCACCTATGTCTCTTAAAAACTCCTTTGTTACATGAACCGTGATAATGATGTATACTCTTTTCCACTGAAAAATGCATATTTCTTCTTTTACCGAGGATTTCACCAATGATATTATGATTTCAAGATAGTTTCTAAATGATACTCTTATTATATCGATTGGAGTTTTGATTAGTCGACCGATTGGAATTCGCATCTACGTCGCAGTCGGGATAGTCGATTTGTTTAGTCTGTTGATTTCTGAATCGCTTAATCAGGTAACCGGACTTCTCTATATTTAATTTCGTATTGATTGATTGATCTGATTATCGTTTGATTTTGATTGAATCGATGTAACCGGACTTCTCTATATTTAATTTCGTATTGGTTGATTGATTTGATTTGTCGTTTGGTTTTGATTGAATATGTTTATCTGAATTGTGATTGGTATATTTTACGGGTTATCGGGTTTGGAATTGAATGTGAATTGAATTTTGAATTTGAGCCCTGATCCTCCTGAGTTCGGGGAGGGGCTGGTCCTGATCCTCCTGAGATCGGGGAGGGACCACTGTGATTGACTGACTGACTGTCCGGACCCGATTATCTCCGTAAAATATATTATTTGTTCTGTGGATTAATCCGATCTGATTGAACTTTGTGATATTAATTAAATGTAGAGAAGCTGCGTCGTTAAATAACCGGTTACTGAGGTTTGTATCTGTCACACCCCGAACCAAGCCATAATTCGAGATGGACAGCCCCGCCACGCGTGTACACTCTACTGTACACACGTAAGGCTAAATAAACAGTGTCACAGAACAGATAATCCACAAATAATATCACATAATAAAGGAAGTATTGTTCTTACATCAAAAGAAGGGCTGGTTATAATATTTACATATCAAAATTTCCAGCGAGCATACAAACAAAATAACAATGCACAGCGGAAAGAAACTATTCCAGCTCGGCTTGATCTTCAATTGCTCCTCTACTAAGTCTATCAAACCTGAACCTGCTCCACAAACAAGGATGTGGGACTGAGTACGCGAATACTCAGTGGTGGTAAGGTGAACTAGTCTTTTGGGATTAGGCTATTCAAAAGATTAGAACAAGTGTTTATATAAAAAGCCACATTAATAATATCATTCAAGTGTCACTAAATGTTTAGCAATATTGTAAGTTTTCAGAAACAATTTATATTGTAAGTGATGATTGTATTCGGGTGCCATTGAGGATAATCCCCGGACCACGAGGGTCTACCGAAATTAATTCGTCCATTGGGAATCACCTCGGACCTATTAAGGTCTTCCGTAATGCAATCCAAGTAAAATCATATGTCATTTGATTATGTGTGTCTAAGATATCTACTCGCGAGTATAACTCGCCCTAAATGCTCCGGGGCCTCAACCATGATCAGTGGCAGAGGTCTAGTATCGCGCGATATCCTTGGATCCGTTGAGTAGTACCTTTATTGACACGCCTGTAAAAAGGTACTAACTAGTCCACAATAAAATACTACATACTAACTAACTGCTAAATATTATTTTAATTGAGAAAAACATTTATCCTTTTTAAAAGGGCTCAATTCAAAGAAATTCATAATTCTTCTCTAAAGAATAACAAAGTCTCAAAAGACATCCACACAGGTCATAAAAAGACTACCACACCTGGAAAAGTGGAGTGCAGAAGTAACTACTCTGCTGGAAATTCGGTGAAGTCCTGACCAGCTCCTGTAGTCTCGTGCTCGGGATAGAAGTCGTCCACCGGTCCAGAGAAGTCTTGTGGTGCACCTGACGAACGAAACTCACACGTTAAAATCTATTCTAACGATCTATCCCATTCTGGTTACTGTGTGCAAAACCAAACTTAAATCCTAGACATTTACAAGGGAATTCAGGTTCTGATTTAAGAAGAGTTGGACCTAGGATTTTAGAGAAGGGATTATGTTTTAAAATATATTAAGTTTAGTAATTATTTTCTAGAAACAATTTGACAAAATTTCATCTCAACTAGTTGTGCAGAAATGTTAGTTTAAGAAATATTCTTGGAATAATTTTGCTATAGTTTATTTTATAAAACTATTGTGTGGAAAGTTTGATTTAATAATATTGTGATTACTTTTAGAGTTAATTTACTAAATTTTGATTTATAAACAATGTGAAGATAGACGTTGTGACGAATCCTATAAGTCTTAACTACACGATAAATAGACGTGTCACATTTGTTTGGTTTGGAAAAAAACAGTTAACAAGTTTTAATCAATTTTCTAACAGTGTTTTAATTAAGTATGAAAATTATTCTGACTTAAATCCCTAAACTAAAAACATCTTTAAAAATAAAATAAAAGAAATAAGAAAATAAACTCAAGTTATTTGATTTGGGTTTGGGATCATATATTGTCCGATTATATCATAGTATCTGTAAAGTATTATTTTGCGGACCTGTTAATCATCTCCCATTTAAAAGCCAACAATTTAATTTCGAATCCGACTTAGTTCATTTCTCGGCCAAAAGCATTTACTTTAATATCCAAACTATTCATTTCATGCCATCAAATAGTTCTAGTTTTATTTTCTCAAATTCCAACTTACTTAAATCCATCATTAAGCTTAATTAAAACAGAATAGAGTTTTGGGCCACGCAGGGACGTCACAACAGAACCCAACAGAAAATTTCACATGGATCAAACAAAGAGGCAAGCCCAAACAGAGTGAGGCCTGACGGCCCAAAGGAGGAACACACAAGGCCTGCAACGGAAAAGAACAGGGATCCAAACGGATCCGAAGCCAATGGGTTTCGGGGATCAAATCCGAACCCAACATCAGAAATGGAATCCGATCCAATAACTCTGAACTTTTACACTAAAGACCCTGAATTAATTTTATTTACTTAATACTTACCAAATAGACCTTAATAACAGATTTTATTATAAACAGATCCTACTATAGTTCAAAAATATTTATAAAATGGTCCTTGTGAACTAAATACTTTACACAGAGGACCCTGGGCAGGTTTTCACATGTACCAGACTGGTACAAGGGCCTGAACCAGCCCTGTACCGTGTACCAAAGGCATCAAATAGCTCATACAAGCCTCATAAAGGCCTCACAACCACAGACAGTAACCAAGCATCACACAAACAACAAAAATTGAGAAGGAATTAGTAAAGCTGGCACTAAGTACCCTACGGTTTCAAACAGGTCATGAATTAATCTTAACAACTTCCTCAATAGACCCAAAATATGCACACAAGCTATGTGATTCACAGATCCAATCCTCAACAAGGATGTAAGACTCAAGCACAGATCAGACATTCAGCTTTTGAGAGCAATTACACAAAATCAAATTCATCTCTCAACATAGCACAGAAACATATTTCAGATTGAGTCAATCACAGTCAAGAGATAAATCATCACAGTGCCTCCCTCAAACACAGAGGCAAGCCAACAGAAACAAGGAAGAAGGGAGAAGGGGTTACCTAAGTACAAAGGAGAGGGGAAACGAGCTCAGTCAACACACCGCTGCACCTCCCGTCAGCTCCTCCACCTAGCCCCGTCAGACCAGCACCACCTCCACCTTCAGTCGTCAAGCCTCCACCACTCCCTCTCTCTTGCTCTTTTTCCTTTCTTTGTACCTGTTCTTTGTGTCGGGTCTGAGCAGAGAGAAGAGAGAGAGGGGCGGCTTAAATGGACTGGAGATGGGGAGTGGGGTAGATCGGGCTACTGAGGTGGCAGGGGGAGAGAGGGCAAGAGAGGCGGTGGTAAGGTTTAGGTCAAAGTCGAGAGTGACTAGTGGCAGGTTCCCATTCGGCTTGGGGAAACCAGAAGCGGAAAACCAGGGGTTTTAAAAGGGGTGCTGTGGGGTTCAATCGATTAGAGGAGAGAAGGAAGGATGGGGTCAACTGGGGGCATGGCCCTCAGCCATCAGGCGGAGAGGAAGTGAGTGGGGGAGGAGGAGATCGAATGGGGTCGAACGCCTCTGTCAGGGGCGAGAGAGAGAGGGGTCCCAACGGACTGGTCGAGGGACCACAGGAGATCGCCAATGGCGGATCGCGAGAGAAAAGGGGGAGAAAAAGGGGAACGGGTAGAGAGATGACCCGTTTCAGAGAGAGTAGATGGGAGATATAAGAGAGAAGAGTTGAGATGAATCGGACGGCTGAGATTAATCAGGATTTTCTAAACTTCATCAAACGGTCCAGAATAAAGGAATATTAGGAAATTGATAACAACAGTAGTAGGAAATGGATTTTAACACCAATTTCAACTCATAATAATTTATAAAGATAGGTATTTGAATTTCTATAATATAAACTAGGTATTTGAGTAATAAAATTTTTTTTTTGAAAATTTTGTATATGGTCGAAATTAAATTTTTATATCGGATTCGAAACGAAATTGACTTCTAATTTTATGGGAGTTGATTATCCGCTAATTAACTGAGTTAGATTTTTAATCGTATTTATTTATATTTATTTGTTTGCTTGAAGATTTTTATTTAATTACATTAACTCACAATTAATATTTTTCGGGTTTTCACAGTACCTGACTCTGTTTGTTTTTCTGTTGCGACGTAGGTTGACGGACCGTCGGATGGATGCAGAAGATACCGTTTAAGCTCGCGTCCCGCGACCCGTCGGTGCGGGACGTGACAGATGGTATCAGAGCATTCGTTCCTCGGACTGTGTTTGGGTCCTGTCGATTCGTTTGAAATTTGATTTCTGTTTGATTGGATTCGACTTGTCAACATCCGTTTGAATTTCGAGGACGAAATTATTTTTAAGGGGAGAAGAATGTGACATTTTGAAATTTCTGATATTTTAATATTAATTATATTTTGGATTTATTTTTTATATTCAAAGTTTTGAGTACTAAATTGAAAATTTGTATTTAATTTTTACTTCTTAAATGTTTTGACCGGGAAAAAAAAAAGTAACCGCTTGGCCTCATGCAAGCTCCTTGCGTGTCAAATTTTTAAATGCATAGTTTCAATGCATGCTTAATTCCTTTATGCCACGTGTTCACCTATGTCTCTTAAAAACTCCTTTGTTACATGAACCGTGATAATGATGTATACTCTTTTCCACTGAAAAATGCATATTTCTTCTTTTACCGAGGATTTCACCAATGATATTATGATTTCAAGATAGTTTCTAAATGATACTCTTATTATATCGATTGGAGTTTTGATTAGTCGACCGATTGGAATTCGCATCTACGTCGCAGTCGGGATAGTCGATTTGTTTAGTTTGTTGATTTCTGAATCGCTTAATCAGGTAACCGGACTTCTCTATATTTAATTTCGTATTGATTGATTGATCTGATTATCGTTTGATTTTGATTGAATCGATGTAACCGGACTTCTCTATATTTAATTTCGTATTGGTTGATTGATTTGATTTGTCGTTTGGTTTTGATTGAATATGTTTATCTGAATTGTGATTGGTATATTTTACGGGTTATCGGGTTTGGAATTGAATGTGAATTGAATTTGAATTTGAGCCCTGATCCTCCTGAGTTCGGGGAGGGGCTGGTCCTAATCCTCCTGAGATCGGGGAGGGACCACTGTGATTGACTGACTGACTGTCCGGACCCGATTATCTCCGTAAAATATATTATTTGTTCTGTGGATTAATCCGATCTGATTGAACTTTGTGATATTAATTAAATGTAGAGAAGCTGCGTCGTTAAATAATCGGTTACTGAGGTTTGTACCTGACTCTGTTTGTTTTTCTGTTGCGACGTAGGTTGACGGACCGTCGGATGGATGCAGAAGATACCGTTTAAGCTCGCGCCCCGCGACCCGTCGGTGCGGGACGTGACAGCTTATCTCATGTTTATTCCTTATTTGGTTGTTCTATTCTTTCTCCCATTTCCCCTGTTTCTTATTCATAGCTAAATTTAAAAATGGGTTATTTAGATTATATATTTTTCCCCACTTATCTTGTTATTTAGATTATATATTTTTCCCCACTTTATAGTTATTTAGATTATATATTTTTCCCCACTTATCTTGTTAAAATGATATTAAAAAATCATAGAAATTTATATGGGTTAATCTTTGATGAAAATCAACAAAGTGAATGAGTTCAATTCAATATTTGATTTTTAGAACGTGAATCTAAGTAAAAAAAAAAAAATTGAAATTATGGCATTGTGGCATCAAAACTGTTGTATTTGAACCTTGTTATTCATCTTTTGATATTCTTAAATCTTTGCTTATTATTAAATGGTTGAGAAGGTACATCGAAACCCTAGTACTTTATAGTTTGTAATTAAATGGTTCTAATTAAATTCTAAACAAATTATTAGTACTTTAACCTAAGTCCAGAACCCAAAAACCCCGAAATTAATTTATATAAGAATTTAGACACAAAAAATATTAATAGGAAGATTTATTTAAATTTTTTTTAATAAGAAGAAAGTTCCTACCCGATTTATAACAGCGTAAAGTATTTCCTTTTTACCCGTTTATAAAACGAGTTTAAAGGATTCCAACGCGTTTTATAAATGGGTAGGAAGGAAAATAAATCCTTGGTCAGACCTTCCTACCCGTTTATAAAACGGGTTGAAAGCCTATTTCATCCCTCTACTTTCTTTTCCTATCTCTCTCCTATGCGACAAAAAGGGAATGTACAGTTTTATTTTGTTGTGCTTGGTGTTCATGAGCTGCTGAATTACCTTTTTCGTTTTTACTTTTCATTTAGACTGAGCTGGGTGTACAGAGAATTTCCTTTCTCTTTCTTTTGTCAGAATAGCCCCATAACAAATTGTTTGATAGCTTCAATTTGGAAATCAATTCACAACCGATTTTTTTTAATATGGGACTTAGGTTTAGTTAATAATTAGGAACCAATTTGTATACACGTAAAGGCTTTTCTTATTTTTTTTTATCCTTTAGTAAATAAAAAAATGGAGAGACTACAATGCAAAAGATAAGTTTGTTGAATTAAATATAAAAAATACAGGGTCATCGGCGAATAATGTATAAACAATACAATTAAGTTTTTTTTCACTGATGACCCTATATCTTTACTATTTATTTTTAAAAATTTAACTTTTGCATTTTAGTCTCTCTATTTTTTTATTTACAAAAGGATGAAATAATATTTCAAACAAAATGATATTATACACATGTTCAAAAAAATTATGTGCAATTAAATGCATATAATGTATGTGTAATATATTTATTATATCTATTTATTACATGTTTAAATGGAAATAAAATTTTGGAAATTTTGTAAATATGAAACATGCAGGGTCATCAACAAAAAAAATCTCAATTATATTGTTTGTACATTATTCGCTGATGACCTTGTATTTTTTACTTTTTAATTCTACAAACTTATCTTTTGCATAGTAATTCTAAAAACACAAGGTCATCGGCGAATAATGTACAAACAATATAATTGAGATTTTTTCTTCGATGACCCTGCATGTTTCATATTTACAAAATTCTCAAAATTTTATTTCCATTTAAATATGTAATAAATAGATATAATAAATATATTACACATACATTATATGCATTTAATTACATTTTTTTTAACATGTGTATAATATCATTTTGTTTGAAATATTATTTCATCCTTTTGTAAATAAAAAAAATAGAGAGACTAAAATGCAAAAGTTAAGTTTGTAAAAATAAATAGTAAATTATTTCAATTATATTGTTTGTACATTATTCGCCGATGACCCTGTATTTTTACTATTTAATTCTACAAACTTATCTTTTGCATTGTAGTCTCTCCAACTTTTTTATTTACTAAAGGATAAAAAAAAAGGAAAGCCTTTACGTGTATACAAATTGGTTCCTATTATTAATTGAACCTAAGTTCCATATTAAAAAATTTCGGTTGTGAATCGATTCCCAAATTGAAGCTATCAAACAATTTGTTGTGGGGCCTACTCTGACGAAAGAAAGAGAAAGGAAATTCTTTGTACACCTAGCGCAGTCTAAATGAAGAGTAAAAACGAAAAAGATAATTCATCAGCTCATGAACACCAAGCACAACCAAATAAAATTGTACATGCCCTTGTTGTCGTATGGGAGAGAGAGATAGGAAAAGAAAGTAGAGGGATGAAATAGGCTTCTAACCCGTTTTATAAACGGGTAGGGAGGTCTGACCATTTATTCTCCTTCCTACCCGTTTATAAAATGCGTTGGAAGCCTTTAAACACATTTTATAAACGGATAAAAAAGAAAGATACTTTACGCTGTTATAAACCGAGTAGGAATTTTTTTCTTATTAAAAAAATTAAATAATTCTTTCTATTAAAATTTTTTGTGTATAAATTCTTATATAAAATAATTTCGGCCAAAAACCTGAAAACCTATAATATAATAATTTTAATTTCCAAAATAATACCAAATAGTTACGAACCGGGGGACTCGCCAATCGGCGACGTTTAGCGGTCTCTCTGTACCCGTCGTAGACTCCTAGTGTGTTCCTTTGACCAAATGTACACCTCATAACTCGAGTAGCTGAGGTGAGGTCTATGGTAGCTAATGAGTCTTCTTCATGCATTAGACTTTTGCGTAAGAAATCCAAAAAGGCATTCGTTTAATGCTTTTGGACCTTTTGGTGCCATGATTAAGTCATTTAAAAGAAGTTTGATTGAGGCCCTAGCTAGCTATGAGACAAGAGTCTCATCTTAGATATGTTTTGTACATTTTCTGTTAATAAATTGACGTTGATTTTGAAATCTTCGGCACCTAGAATATAGATGCATTTTATTAAAGAATCTTTCGTTTAGCACATGGACATTCTGATACGGAAAAATGTTGAAACTTATTGAATTCAAATGGCTGCGTCTGTTTTGGAAGCAATTGGCATGTGTAATTTTACCAAAATCAAGATTTCTCTTACGTCTTTTAAATATCATTATTTTTCTCCTTTTTTGGGGAAATAATAAAGTATTAATAATACATGCACAATAAGAACTAATTAAAAGAAAAAGGATGTTTCCATATTTGTTTACGACGATATTAAGTCCGAAATGATGTTAAATTGTTTATAATAAATTAATAATGTCACTAGATTAATTTATAGTATTATCAACGACAACCGGTATGAGTTTTGGTAGAGGCCCCAACATTTTAGTATCAACAAACTTATTATGGGGCTGTTTGGATTCCCCAAGAAATTTGGGGAATTTCATCTTCCTACCATAAATTTATTATAAACAATCCAAACTCTTCACAAAGTTACACACTTCTCAATAAATTTATTCCTAGAAATTGCAACTTTCCCAAATTATCCAAATTCCTAAACGATCCAAACGGCCCCTATAAGGCTCTTCTTCGCTAATATTTTAAAGTGCAAAAATCGACCGTGATTTTTTTTTAGACTAAACATCCAGACGCACTGAAGGTAGGATGGAAGTACCGCATCTAGCGATAAAAGCACAGTCCGATTAGTTTTTGGAATTTGAAAAAAATTTGAATTTTTCACATGTGCCAATGGAAGTGGCGCATTACTATTTAAAACAAATTTTAAAAATTATTTTCTATTTTTAAAAAATTAATTACTATGTTTAAAAATAAATTTTTTGAATGAGCCAATTAATGGAAGTAGTGCGTTAAAATTTTTAAAATAAAAATAATTTTATTATTTTTACAAATTATTTTTCTGAATTCTGGCAACAACATTCCCAATGGCGTGGCTGCAATTGCATTAGTCCTAGTGGCGTGTCTGGATGTTTATTGTTAAATATAAATTTTAGATTATGTTTATTAAAAAATATATATAGTGGCTTGTCTGGCGTGCCAATCAGATATTTTATATATTTATTATTAAATATAAAATTTAGATTATGTTTATTAAAAAAATCATGGAAAAATCAAATGATGAACCAAAATTTTGTTGGCGAAATTTTAACAAAAAAAAAGACAAATTTTACATTTCTTACTATTTTTCCAGATTTTTGAAATGCGGTCATCTTTTAATGCATACATTTTTTTTCTGTACATAATTCTGGAGCAATTTGTCAGAAAATAAAAAATAAATAAATAATCTAAAAAAATATATAAATCTGGTTCTGTATAAAATTTAATATCTAGATCAGATTTATGACTAATTTAGATTAGTCATTTAAAACTCGAATTTTAAAATATGATGAAGTTAAATCAATGAATATTTTTAATTTGCCACTCCGGACCTAGGTCCAGGATTTGTTTTTTAAATATAAATTAATTCGAATATTAATTGCTTGGATCAGATTATCAGAACATCAACATCTACCTGCCGGATAGAATACTACCTTGCCAAATAAATGAATGCCCCTCCTCACGCGGCTACAAACGTTGTCCATCAGTTCATGCCATGCCTATTGCACTTTATTTAAAATTAAAAAATAAATATAAAATAAAAGTGATAATGTATTTTGTTATGGATAAGAAGATAAGCGGTTGACATTCCGTCTAGATTTCTGTTAAGTATATATTCTTGCTTCTGATTTCGTAGTTTTATATTTCGATCCAGTGAAAGAGAATTCCAAATTAGTTTAAAGAAGTCGACGAGTCAGATTGGCTCCAACAACTTACCCCTTTTGAACTAATCCGTCGATAGAATATAATCCTTATTCGGAAGGCGATTTGCATATAATATTAATATATATAAATCAACCTACTTATCATCTTCGAAACTATTTAAACTACAAAAGCAACATCGATCCTTGACTTTTTTCTGACATCTGTCAAATAGACCAAGTTAAGTTATGATTTAACAAAAAAGTTTTAATACTAAATAAAGTTAAGTTTGATTTAACAATAATCAAGTTATAATTTAACAATATATAAACAACTTTGCCAACTTGCTTATATAATATAACCAGGTAAGTCAAGTTATGATTAGTAATTAAGTTTGAAATTATAAATTTCATTCCTTATTCTACAAATCTAAATTCATTGTTGATTAGTACTTAAAGTGCCTGGCAATATCTTAAATTATCTTAATAAACAATTTAATGTATAAAAAGAAATATGATGATAAGAAAATGCAACATCAGAGATATCAATAAAAAAATTTCATTCAATATATTTTACCAAATATATTCAGAAGACTGCTGTACAAGTAACATTTTGCCACCTTAATAAGAACGAAAAGATAATGAAAAAGAGAAGGGGAAACAGAACATTCTTTCTAGTGCTAGTTCTAACTACTGAAGACACTTAACATTATTTCGGAAAGCGAGTAGTTGCATCACTTTTCTATCTAGCACCCATTTTGTTTTTATTCATTTCAATCGCTCTTCTGTCGAATACTAATTTCTTTTGCCAAACGGTTCGAATTTTAAACGAAACGAAAAGGGGAAAGAGAAAGGGAAAGAAAAAGACGAGGAGGAAACAAATGGGAAAGCGTTTCACTGGAATCACGATCCAAGTTGAAATAAAAAATAGCCAGCGAAAGTGAAACCTACCCACTTTATTACATTACTTACATTATCACATTAATCTCGTGAAGAAGTTTTCCAAGTTCCCTATAGCCGTGGAAAAATTAGGACTTTTCGTGATTTTATGATCTACTATACTGTATCCTTAATACCATGCCAGTTATTAATTTTGACAGTGGACACTGATAGTTACATTAAACTTCTTTGATATAATCGCTTCTATTACATCAGTTGATTTTTTTGCTTTTTGCTTTTGAGGTGAAGATGGAAACAACTCTTATAGTTTTAAATATCAACAAAATATTTTGTAACCAAATTTCGGACAAAACTCCTATTATCCTAATTTGTGAGCAAATAAAGAAAAAAATAATATTAGATAATAAAAATGTCTGATTGAATCTTCCAACAATACATATTGATATCTTTATGAAAAATAAATTATTTAAACATCACCTGACTCTTTTTAATTTCTTTTTTTAAAGAGTTTGATATTTTATCTGAAATTAAAATCTAGATCACAAATCACATCATATCACACAAATGAAGGATCCAAAATTGATATAACAATTATTTTCACCACTCTAGTAAAATTATTCTGATCTTTTATAAGCAGTAGGGATAAAAATTAGAAAATAGTGAAATTTACGTGATAATTATTAATAATCATCGTTTTGGTCTAGTGTCTGAGATAGCGCATCTCAATCGCACAGTTTTCAACCAATCATGTTTATTTATTTTTTTTATTTATTGAAAAACTTGGCAACTAGCTGAAAATAAAATTTAAAATAAAGGAGACAAAAGAAAAAAATAAAGATAATCGGTTATATTACATCCACAGTCATTCCAATTCCTCCGTTTGCATATCCATGATCATACATCACACATCGATCACACCCAGCTGAATCGACTGCACATCTTTAGATTATTCGCTACAGAATAAGTGAATTAATAATCTAAACTGGTGTAATATTATTCGCTAGAATAAGTGAATTAATAAACTTTAGATTAGTGCCTTAATCAGCAATTGTTAATATATTAATTCGTAATATAACAAATATATTAAACATTTTGATGAATTATAAATTTTATAGTTTTTTTAGGGTAAGGTAACAATCACCACGCCGACATAATTATATTAAAAAAATGATATTTACAAGTAAAGAAAAAAAAACAAAGAAGAAGAATAAAGGAGGTAAAAGAAAGCAAAAAAAAAAAATTAAAGAAGGCCAAAACGGATCCTAAGCATATTTATTCCAAGTTTCGATATCGTAGCAGATTTTCTTGAGCAGAAGATCCGCTGTAGTAGCCGAATTCGAGAAGATTCTGTTGTTACGCGCCTTCCAGATGTTTCAAGAAGTTGCAGCGCAAATAATATTCTAGTTTCGAGTTCTAGAATTCCTGATAGCTAGCCAGAAGTTTTTTTTTTTTGATTTAAAGGCCCGTAGGCAAATTCATTAAACAAACGAAAACACAGTATACAGGTGTTACAAGTTACAACATACCAGAATAAATACCAGAAAAGGCCAACAAGGGGCTTCTGCCCAGCCTGCTACCTAAAACCACGCACAAACAACATCCTAAAATAAAGTTGAAAAAAGAAAACTGACAACCAAAGAAATTGAAAAAATAAACAAGTTCCTTCCTAACAAACATAAACCTTCCAATTAGGGTGGCCTTTCTTGCATTTGAACAAATAACCTGCTATCGAGCGACCTTGCATCAGGGTTCAGATTCATCAAGTGAGGGCATGGCAGGCCATTGTAACAGATATTGTTTCTTCTTGCGTGATTTGCCAACACATGAGCCGATTTAACATACTCTCTCTTCACATGTTTGATTTCAATAGGTTCTGTAAATTGTCGCAATTCACACATGGCTACTGCAACCGTATCTCTGGCTCTCCAAGAGGGTAAATTCTCTAGATCCTGCTCTTTGATTGCATCCACCAAATTAAGACAATCAGTGAGAAGTGTTACATCTGGCAAAGGGTCATACTGGATAGAATCTTTTAAGCATTTCAAAGCCTGTAACAGAGCCAGTGCTTCTCCCCAAAACGGGTCTATTCCTTCTTGGTGATTTAACACCACAAATATGAGCTCCCCTTCCTATACATCAAAGTGGCCATACCTGCTTTACCATAAGCATCGCAAGATGCATCAATAATCACCATCCATTTCTGAATTTTCAGCCTATGAGCCATCTGGTGCCGACCAATACTGCTCAAGTGTAGCCCCTCCTCTTCAATCCTGTTGGTAAAGTCAATGTGTTCATTTACCTTCCTCCAGATCAGTGCCGGCTCAAGTTTTTTATGTTGAAAAAATTCTTGATTTCTTGCAAGCCAAATCTCCCACAAGGTATAGCACACATACCTCCTCCCCTCCTCATCCAACCCTTGTGTAATTGTGGCAAAGGCATCCTCTATGCTCAGCGACAAATCGTGAGTAGCTAACCCTAACCTGCTACCAAACCATACCACCCGAGATGATGGACAGAAAAACATACAATGTGTTTCAAACTCATTTTCTGCTCCACATCTATGACACACAGGTGAGATGGCATGTATTCTCCTGTGCATATTTTGAGCAACAGGAAGGGTTTTTGAAATTAACCTCCAGATAAACACTTTAACCTTAGGTATGATCCCTTTCCAATTCCACATATCCACCCATTGCAAATTTGACTGATCCCTCTGCACTTGTGTTACATCTTCTTGCAAATGCTCGTAGCCCTGCTTGACTGTGTATTTCCCATTTTTTGCCTTTAGCCAAATAAGTTTGTCAGCTAGCAAAGGTGAACCCCCCGGCTTACTAACTTGGGTGTGGATGATCTCTGCCTTTTCATGGCCAAACATCAAGTTCAACTCCCTCATCTTCCACAGTCCTGTTTGTTGATCAAACAAGTGTGCCACTTTAACCTGACCATGTTGTCTAGCTATATTATTTGATATCTCCCAACCCGGATACCATGGCTGTGAGATAGCATTGACTTTTGTACCATCATTGAGTTGCCAAGTGACATCATTTTTGAAAAAATCTCTCTTTTTAACTATTTGTCTCCACAACATACTCGGTTTCCTCCCTATTCCTGCTCCCCAGATTCCCTCCCTGTGAAAGTACTTAGCTTTACATAATTGCACCCATAGCTTATCCTCTTCACTAACAATTGCCCAAGCCAGCTTTAGGAACAAAGCTTCTCCTACATCATGCAAATTTCGCACCCCTAGCCCACCTTTATCAATCGGTTTACATATTTTATCCCAAGCAATGAGGGTCATATACCTAGTTTTCCCCACTTTCCCCCAAAAAAACCTTGCAATAATGCTTGTCATCTCTTTCAGCCATCTTTTAGGAATTTGCTCTGTTGACATGTAGTACACCGGCAAGGAAGCAAGCACTGATTTGATTAGTACAAGCCTCCCTGCATGAGACAGCATCGAGGACTTCCATCCCGCCAGCTTTGCATTTATTTTCTCCACAAGCAATTTTCCTGTTAAACTAGCACTGGTTGGCTGTTTCAAGTACGACCCTAAGTATTTTTCATGCACTTGAGCCGTATCTGCCTGAACAATCTGCTGCACTCGTACACTTGTGCTTTCATCACATCTTTTTGACAACCAAATCTTGGACTTAGCCGGGTTAATCACTAAACCTGATGCTTTACCAAATCTGTTCATGATATTTGCATATTCCAGCAGCTCTTGCTCAGCCGTATCTCCCATTATTACTAAGTCATCGGCATAAATTACATGGGTCACTGTAGGCCCTACCTCCGCCACCTTGATCCCCTGAATTCTACCTTGTGCTGTTGCCTTTGTCATAGCTCTGGTTAGGATCTCCATAGCCATTATGAAGGCGTACGGGGACATGGGGCATCCCTGCCTAAGCCCTTGAGTTGGAGTAATAAAACCTTCTCCTACACCATTCACTCTTACTGTCACTTTTGTCCCTTGATAAGAATTTTTCAGAAGTCTTGCTATCTTACCCGGCATATTTAGATATCGCATAGCCCTTTCCAAGAACTGCCAACTAAGTCTATCAAAAGCCTTAGTTATGTCTGCCTTCAAAAGAAAAGCCTTCTGTCTAAAGTTTTGTTGACGGAACGAATGTAAGATTTCTCTCACCAAAATAACATTATCAGAGATACACCTTCCCTTCACAAATGTTGTTTGCTCCTTTGAAATCATTTTCCTCATGTACGGCCTTAGCCGTTCTGCAATAATTTTCATTAGTAGCCTATAAAGCACATTTCCTATGCTTAATGGTCTGTAATCCGATGGAGACTCCGGTTCATTGTTTTTTGGAATTAGGACCACATTGCACTTTAGCCAATCTTCCGGGGGAGATTCACTATGGAATATCTGTCTAATTTGCACTACTAAATCATTACCAAACACCGGCCAATACTTTTGCAGAAAACGACAGGTAATACCATCCGGACCCGCCGCCTTATCGGGTCCCATCTGAAACAGAACCCGCTTGACTTCTTCATAATTCGGCAAGGAAGATAATGAGATATGGGCTGAGTCAGGTATGTGGGACTCCGTATTGGGCCCCAATTCTTGGAACAGATCATTTATGTGGTCATTCAGGCCATCACCATCCCCATTAATTTCATGACTTGCATCAGCTTTGGGCCTGTACATATTTGTGAAATATGTGACAAAGGCCCGATAAATCTTCTTTTCGTCTCCTGTCATTTGACCATTTTCCTGCTTTAACATAGTGATTAAGTTACTCCTCCTTCTATTAGTAGCCACAGTATGAAAGAAACTAGTGTTCCTGTCCCCCTTCTCCACCCACTGCAAACGGTATCTCTGTTGCCAGTAATGGTAATATTGTTCTTCGGCTAACTCATAATTTTTCAACAGGCTTTCCTCTAGTGCATGGTTTCTGACTGCCGGATGTTGCAGTTGGACATTATAAATATTCTTTTGCAACCTTTCCAGTTTCTTTTTTGGTGTTTCAAGAGCAATTGACCACTGCTTCATACTGCCCCTCATTGCATCCCATTTTTCTGCCCACGACGCTATATGATTCCTCTCCCATTCCTCTTTCCAACTATCCTCAAAACCTCTTTCATGCATCCACCAGTTCTCAACTCGAAAGCTCATCGACTTTGCTGGTGGCTTCTTCATCCTGAGAAGGATAGGGCAATGGTCGCTATGTATCATTGGGAGGTGATTAACATAGGCATTCGGGTACAACTGGATCCATTGAGGAGTGACAAGCACTCTGTCTAGTCTTTGAAATATGGCTTGAGATGCATTTCTTTTATTAGTCCAGGTAAAGGCAGGGCCTTTATACCCAAGGTCAACCAACCCATTATCAAATATGAAATTTCTGAAAGATCTAGTATGCCCATTTACTCTGCTATTTCCACCGACCTTTTCTGTATGGTCCACAATTTCATTAAAATCACCTATTATACATACCGTACCATGCATTTCCACTAGTTGAGACAAGGTATGCCAAAGGTGGTTATTGTACTGATGATTCGGGTCCCCATAGACTCCTACAATGACCCATGGTGGTTTCTCTCGAAGTCACACGTGCACAAATATAGCTAAGAGAAGCATTAAGTACCTCTATTTGCAGCGGTCTAAGAAAAAGTTCAAGCTCGAAATTCTGAAGCGGATTTGGACCAGTGTCCAAACAGTGATCGCAAACTGACAGTGCAGGAAGAGATGATCTGAGGCTTCAACGGTTCCGCACTGCAGCTGGGACAGACGGTTGAAGTTGGCGTCTTTTTTGAGGATATAAATTTTATAGCTATCACATTAAAATAATGCATTATTTAACCATCAAGGCCCGGCAGGCAGACCAAGCGTTAGGCTTGTAGTCAGATGACAATTTACCATGTCTGACCTTATCCGGTTCATCAATTACCTAAAGTTGAGAAGGATTGATACTTTCATACTGACACCGAAATTGATAAGGAGTAAGGACAGGTCGCCGAGGTCGTAGGGATCATGAAATTATTGTCCTCTCTAATTATTTATGCCAAGTGGAAAAGTGGTGTTTTCTCAAAATAGATGATTCCGTAATCGGATTTCATAGTCAATGCTTTCTATTCTAATTAATCTAGTAAGCTAGTATTATACGTCCTTAGAAGCAATAATACAAGAAGTTTTAGCAGGATTTTGAGGAAAATTTTTATCAATGACAAACATGCCCCTAACAATTTAAAAAAAGACAAAGTAGGCTTTGAAATTTTAAAAAGAGCACAGCTATAGAGGTAATAGAATTGCCGTAATAACTCAGCTCTATAGCGGCAATAACATTACCGCTATAAGGGGCTATAGCGGCATTGCTATTACCGCTATAGACCTTTTTTTTTTTTCGGACTGACACACAGAGGGGCTTCTATTTTTGCGCAGAAAAAGGAAAGGTGGATAGTGTTTGTTTTGGAATTTTCCTCTGTAGCGGCATTGCCTTTGCCGCTATAGAGTTTTTATTTTTTTTTGGCTGACACACCTCTGATTTTTTTTTTTTTTGCGCAACCTTTTTTTTCTTTTGAAAATTAATTGTAATGGTAAGTTATTTTCCATGATTTGCTAGTCCGTTGGGTAATATTCAGGGGCAATCAAAGCATTTTGTTTTATTTTTTGAATAAGAGATTGACTTTAGTTTTCAATTTTTTGATGAACTTCTGCATTCCATGAAAAGTTCCAATATAAATAGAAATGGGTTCTCATCTAAAATAAATTAATAGTAAAATATTATTTACATCTCTCCATATTTTTTTTACATTATAATATTAGATTTTTTGTCCATATTCTTTTATTTATTTTTTTATGATTTGTATTCACAATTAATATGCAAAAAAAATTAGTAATATTAAAATACACACCATTAGAAAAAAAATTAAATTTTATAACCATAATATAAATTAGCACACTCAATTTAAAAAAGAAAAAACTACATTAAAAAAATCATAATATAAATTAGCACACTCAATTAAAAAAAAAGAAAAAATACCTAAAAACAATCCACTTAGTGTTAGAGATATGTCCTAGAGGCCAATCAGTCGGTGACTATTATATTAATTTATGTTATTGATGATGATCGATCATTTGTTCCTAGAGATTATTATTGACAGATCATTCAGGTCGAGGATCTGAAATGTAGATCTATGTGGATCATTCGTTAGAATGACAATAATATCTCTAAAGAGTCCATAGTCTTGATAATTAACAAGGAACATTAATTATCAAATAAGACTAGTATGCAAGTTAAGTGATGATTAACAAAGAACATTAATTTATTTTAGATGAGAACCCATTTCTATTTATATATGAAACTTTTCATGGAATGCAGAAGTTCATCAAAAAATTGAAAACTAAAGTCAATCTCTTGTTCAAAAAATAAAACAAAATGCTTTGATTGCCCCTGAATATTACCCAACGGACTAGCAAATCATGACAAATAACTTACAATTACAATTAGTTTCCAAAAAAAAAAAGTTGAGCAAAAAAAAAAAAAAAATCAGAGGTGTGTCAGCCAAAAAAAAAAAAAAAAAAAAAACTCTATAGAGACAAAGGCAATGTCACTATAGAGGAAAATTCCAAAACAAACACTATCCACTTTTCCTTTTTCTGCTAAAAACAGAAGCCCCTCTGTGTGTCAGTCTGTAAAGAAAAAAAAGGCCTATAGCGGTAATAGCAATGCCGCTATAGCCCCCTATAGCGGTAATGCTATTGCTGCTATAGGTCTGAGTTATTATGGTACTGCTATTATCGCTATAGCTGTACTCTTTTTAAAATTTCAGATGCTCTTTTTATCTTTTTTAAAATTATCAGGGCTATTTTTGTCTTTTATAAAAATTTTCCGGGTTTTGACGTAGGTTGTTATTATTATTACTATTTTTCTTAAATAGGAAAGCTTTTACTTTACTTAGATCTACGTCTTTGACCTTGTGATAGTGATTTTATGATACATCTGATCTGTCTTATATCATTGACAATAATTCTATAACAACAGCGTATACCAATTTTTATAATTTTCACGAGTTTCAGGTAATATTGAGACCCATTGATTTTCATAATACATCTATTTCATTTTATTAACCCCTTTGGCTCTACCACAAAAAAAAAGCTTAAAATTAATAAAAAAATAAAATTGTTGATGTCCTCAATCATTTTATATGTTTTACATATCAATATTAATATGATATGAAAAAAAATTGTATTCATGTATTAAAATGACGTCAACCTAAAATATTATAATTTCCAAATGTCATCGAGAGTTATCCAAATTTGTCCATATATACGTGTTAGACACAACCTATCTAGAAGATCATAACATCTAATTTTATTTTATTATAAAATTTTTTATGGAAATTTGGAACGATGTTACAAAAATATAGTACAAAAAGTAATGTACTATACACAAACTTTATATAAACATTATAAAATAAATCATTATTTTAGAACCGAAAATTTCATTTACATAATAAAGTTCAAACACCAAAAATAAAAATTTAAGGGATCAACGATACTAATTAAAATCAAACATCGTAGTCGTAGCTGTGCCGTACTTATGTAATCAAGCTCCATCATTTGCATGTTCGGTGTTTGTTGACTTGTGCAATTAAAATGCATAATTAAATTATCTAAGATTGACGAAAAAGGAAACAATTTTAATGGTTAAAGTCCATTTAATTTTGAATATTCCGATTGAGATTAAATAATTTTTGGATCAGATTTTATCACACTCATTTAAACTAAAATATGGAGTCCAAGAATATTTTAAACCTGTAAAATTTGCGAAATGTGACGAGAGGAACACCATGTGCCGACACAAAATGTTTTTTTTTTTTTTTGTGGTTCATATTCATTCACCGCAACTTGGGCTCAAATTCACCAATTTTAATGCAAAAACAATGAGAGGAAAACAATCTTACTGAAAATTCTTTTGACTTTGTACTGCATGAACTAGATTAGAATCGTTAATAATGTATTTGTTGCTTCTAATCAGCGGTATGGAGAAAAAGTTAAATAGACTTAATTAAATCTTGTTATATTCAAGGAGTCAATCATTGGAGTTCCATTGTAACTTTGTCGTTATAAAAAGTACATGACTAGTCTTTTAATTAGACGTGCAAATTTATTGCTGTAATTTAGCAAAACTTGCTACTGTAAATAAGTTCTGTTGTTATCGACATTTTCATTGTCGTGTCTTTTAATATAAACAAAACATATTATCATCTCACTCTTTAATACTTTAGATAATTATTGCTTTGATCATCAGAAGTTTATCGATTCATATATTGTTTTCTTCTCATTTTTTTTTTGTGAAAGAATATTTTAATAAAACACTTGACTGCAGCTTTACTTCTCCTTTGCTGTAATTTAGAGATAACATTTGTCTTTCATTTTTTATGTTTTGATTGTTTAAAAATTTTTAGCTTATTTTTTTCAGAACCGAAATTTGTAATTTGTAACTTCTTTACTTATTCAATTTAAAGTTATTGAACTTGACCCTTAAATTTTTCTTAAAAAAAATGAAACACTTAACTCGGCAATCTTCGATATTTCTTAGTTACATGAGATCAACCTGAACCCAAAAAAGTAAAGCTTCACGGAAAATCAACGACCCCGGCCTCACATGAAAAGCAATCACTTGCACTTTAAAAATCCTTTTTTTCTTAGTGCATGAATTCTTTTAGGCTCTTTAATTGGGTTATTAATTATTGAGTCAACTCTGCCTTAAACTTTAATTTTGTCGTAGATTAATTAATTGAGACATTTAATGCTCCGAGGGATTAATTATTTACTAGTTGACCCCTTAAAATGGGTCACATCTGGATGTGACTGGCTGTTTATGGACAGCACCTAAATCCATGAACACTAAATATTTTTTTCTATTTGATAGGCCCGTATCTGTGCTTGTTACATCGTAGGCTGTCAATATACCGCCGTTTTGCACATTTCCGTTTCGTTCTGTTCGAAACAGAAGTGGAAGGAAAAGTACTTTTATTTTCAAAAACGGAAACGGAATGCTGAAATAAGAAATTTCAATGTAAAATGAATGTGGAAGTGAAATTTCCGTTCCGTTTAACGAAATGGAACGGAAATGGAATAATTTTTTGTTTTGTATTTTGAAACGGAATGATGGATTACCGTTCCATCTTAAACGTTTGACAGCCCTGTACATCGGTTCTTTCTTTCCTGAACAATTCTCCATTTTAATCATGAGGATCGCATATACATTACTAAATAGTTTGTAATGAAATGCACAATGTCAATCTTAATTACTTAATTTTTTTTGTCTCTGTGATGCTTCGTCTTTATTTTCTTTTTCTAATTGGCAGCCATTGTCAATTCCTCTAAAAAAATAATTTTTAAAGCACATAATAACAACGGAGAGGAACCCGATAATTAACTTTGTTTCTCCCCCCCCCCCCCCCCCCTAAAAGTAAGTAATACTATCAAAGAGCAGCACACTAGAATTTTTTTTTTTTTTTGAGAGAAGATACTATAGAGATATATAATTAGTATATCCCTAAATGAAGAACTAAACTTAAAATTTAGTAGAAATAGTGTAATAATTTTAATTTGGAATAATTAGATTTATGCCATTGTGAAATTTAGCTAATTAGGAATATGGTATTGTTATATTGTAAATTAGATTTATGCCATCATCAAATTATGTCAATTAGAAATATGTCATTATTTCATTCCAAAAAAGATTCAATTCCAAAAATGCCATCCTGATTTCTCTCAATATTTTTCAAAACCCCCAAATTACCCTTGTTAATAAACCCCAAGTCAAAATAACGTAGGAATGACTAGAGTAATTCTAATAAATCCCAAATAGCCCTTGTTAAGAAAATATTTTCGCTTATCATATATTCATATAAATTGGAACATATATGTTCTGATTTTAAATATGTACGTATATGTGGTGAACTTATGTTTCTTTCTTTAGTTTTTTTTTCCTTTTTGACTAGCGAGGGTATTTTAGCGAACTTGAAAAATAATGACAGATTAATGAGTGACATATTTATAATTTACAATGATTTTGAAGAAGTTAATGGCATAAAACTAATTTTGAAAATTTATAGTGGCATATTTAAAAGGGTAAAATTGGCAAATCAATTTTTCAGTGGCAAAAAAAACTAATTTCTACTTTTTCATAGTGGCATAAAACTAATTTATCATTTAATAATGACATTTTACTAATTTCAAATTTTTCACAGTGGCATAAATCTAATTAACCCTTTTAATTTTGGAAGCAATAATTTGTAGAAGTGCATCTACGTACAGAATTTTTTTTTTAGCAAGAGGAAGTAATTGGCATTATCTTTTCAGGAGAGATAATTTTATGGCAATTTTTTTATTATTTGGACAACTAATCTTTTTTTTTTGTATTTCCAGGGTTTTTTTAGATTATCCTTTGACATTCATGATTACTGTTGCATTTTTTTTATTTAAAAAGATTATCCCTTGAGTTATTGCTGCACCTTGAAACGATCAATTGTCGCCGGTAGTAAATGCCTCTTTATTAGTTGCATCTATCTATTGTCCGTGTGAGTCAAATCTAAAAGACAGAAAGTAACGTGTAAAAAAGTTTGAAAGTGCAAACTTATATTTTATATAGAGTAAATCTATTGCGAACCATGATGCATAGAGCGCTCCGTGCACCACGACCGTTTGATCGGTGATTTTGCAAATTGACAAATCTAAATTAACCAATCCAATCTATATATTGAAATCTCATAACAAACAAAATTTTACAATTTTTAGAAATTTTTTACTATTTTTTTTCGAATTTTTTAAAACTTGCCATTTTTGGCTTATAAATTAGTATATTTATAGCAAAAAATGGCAAGTGTTAAAAAAATCGAAAAAATAGTAAAAAAATTTCAAATTGTAAAATTTTGTTTGCTATGAGATTTCAATATATAGATTGGGTTGGTTAAATTAGATTTTACAATTTGTGAAACCACCAACCAAAATGGTCATGGTGCACGGAAGCTTATATGAACCATGGTTCACAATAGATTTACTCTTTTATATATATATATATATATAGTAGAGAATCAGTTCTTAATCTAATGATAAAGAGTGACACAGCTTATATTTAAATAAAAGAAAAATACAGTACATATATAGTCGAGAGAAGTTAAAAATATAATGCACCAAAATAGAGGTACTGTAAAGTGTAAAAAGGAAGAAGGTTATGACTTACATCCAACTTACTGTGATGTAACAAAAAAAATAATTTAAATTAGTTTGAGATCGATTAACTTTTCTGGATAAAAATATAATGGACCAAAATTAATTAAGGCTACTGTCATCTTCGAATTACTACAATTTAATGATGAATGATATTATTTGAAAGGGCACAAAAAGTGCATAATATAGTAACAAATATTCATGTCACAAGAAAAAAAAAATACCGCGTCGTCGTCAGTTTTTAAATTTGTATATATATTTTTAAAATTTTTAAAATGACTTTTTGGAACAAGTGAAATACATCTATCGGTTCGCAAAATATTTATGATATGGGACAAAGGGTAGTGACTTTCAAGGATAAAAAAAACACATGATAGCAATGATCTGATGTGCTTCTTTTTGTTTCTCAAACAAATTAAAGAGCCACCGCTCGTACAATAAATCATCATCGATTCATCATAGAGGTTGTTTGTTAAGTTGGCTTCGCATAAGTATCGGTGGTGATTGAACTTTTTTAGTACTATTTATTCTGGAAAGACTTCAAATTTCAAAAGGATATGCAGAATGCTGTATACTTTTAATTAAGTGCCAATATCCTTTTGAAAAGTGTCGCTCATTAAAGACTAGGATTATGAAGTCAAAGGTCGATTCTAATATATGTTGGTGGAGGTTGTGAGTTGTGGTTCACATATGGTATAATCCTGACTTGAAAATAAAAAATCGGCATAATTTTAATTCCTATCTAATGGATAAAAGCCTGGAATCATGAGACATGACAAGAAATGTCATATTTTCTGTTGCTTAAAAAGTTTATTGTAGGGTTAAGAATTAAATTCTTTCATATTTAATTATTTGATTGTGTTACATTTATTATAAACCAGTAGTGGGTAATTTTGTAATAGATTTCGGTAGAATATATATTTGATAGGATCATTATTACTAAAATATTTTTTATTTGTCGCAATAAAAAAATGGCTATTATATTCATCCAATCTTGCTGCTTTCTTACAATTAATTAGGATCGAATGGCTTATATACTACTCATACTTCTCTCATTTAACTGTTATATTCATGATATATATGTACCTACAGTGTACAAAGTTTGTAAAGTAATATTACTCATTTGTGCTTCTCTACATTAGCTTTTCATTGCAAATGCTTTTAATTATATTTTTAGAAGGAGCATTGAAATTTACTTAATGTAAAATTTTAAATAACAATCATCTTATTTTAACAATTTAATTTATTTTAATAGTTATAATAGTTATTTTTTGAGCTGATTTAAATATTTCTACTACTTTATATAAGAAATTAAGTACACAAGGGGAAAGCAGTATGAATTTGCAATGCGCTAGCTTTTTACGCATGCGTGAACGATATTTCAATATTCCAAAGACATACAGTTACCACTAGTCCATTACAAAGCATAATTAAGGCGTGTTATTGGTTTTTTTTTTTTTAACCTCTAGGCTCTAAGCGCTAGCCACTCTTTTGCTAGTCTTCTCCCACCAGGTGAAGTATATAAATGTTACATTCCCTTTTTATGAGTTAGGTCTATCACATTTTATCTTTTCCCTTAGGAACATTAATTTAATTGATGGAACACTAATATAATAATTAAAAATATGAATAAAATAATAATCTATACAACCTGGTAATCAAATAACAAACCAATAATTATACAAAAAAAAAGAACTGCATTCAATGTTTGCACAATGAAATATACTACACATAACATATAAATTTGTTGGTTTCATTATTAAAAGAGTATCAACTGCTAATCAAATGGCAATCTATCAAAATATAACTCATTCTGTGGTTAATACGAATATTATTATATAATGATAATTGAATGATTGGTAAGTATTTATATAACGTTTATATAGAGAAATATGTCATCTTTTAGGCTCCGTTTGGATGGTGTGGGAATAAGAGGAATAAAGGGTGCGTTTGGATAGATGTGGGAAGAAGGGAAGAAGGGAAGAAGTATTGGGAAGTGTGTAATTTTGTGAAGAGTTTGAATTGTTTATAATTTTTTTTTCTTCTTCTTCCTTCTTCTTCTTCTTCTTTCTTCCAACTATCCAAACACACCCAAAGGAAGAAGTAGGCTCCGTTTGGATGAGGTGTGGGAATAAGGGAACAAAAGAATAAGAAAATAAATTTATTATAAACAATCTAAATTCTTCACAAAGTTACACACTTCCCAATACTTCTTCCCTTATTCCTCTTATTCTCACACCATCCAAACGGAGCCGTGTAGGGAATAAATATTGGGAAGTGTGTAACTTTGTGAACAGTTTAGATTATTTATAATAAATTTACTTCCTTATTTTCTTATTCCCTAACTCCTAGGGCTTATCCAAACGGAGCCTTAGGTAGTACGTTCGAAATAACTCGTATCTTTATCCATATAAAAATTTAAATATTCTTGAATTTCTCTTTACTGATAAGCTAAAAAAAAAAAGAGAGAACTTAGATTATTGCACATTTGCACAATTACACTTGTCAAAATCATCTGCATTAAATAGAGATAAGACAATCTATAAGCAAATTGTTCATTGGACAAATTATCCGTTTAGATAGTATTTGTTTTTTCCCGAAATTGTGCCCTTAGGTTAATATCTGTTTAGAGAGTAAGAGATACTTCGCGGCGCAAATTGTTCAACTGAAAATGAATGATGTGACTGTACTAAATGCTGCAAAGTGGATACCGTGCACGGTGCACCTGAAAGGAGCCTAAACCCATTATTCATGTAAAACCAAATTGGTCTTTGCCATTCAAATTTTTTATTGAAATTAAAAATGCATGGGAGAGTTTGAATCTTTAATCTCTTGGAGGTTAGTCTATCTAGTACACTTATCACTGAGCCACTAGACTACACATACAATTTCGACCAAATTTTTGGATCAGTAATTTTAATTCAGACAGTCTGAAACTAAATGTTGTAAAGACTCATGAAGATATAAACAGCTATGCACTACTAATTAATTGACGGGAAAATGGACCAATCGCTGCAAACTGGGCCCCAGTAGACCGCACACGGTTAGTAAGTTAACGGCAACTGCTGTACCGTTAAAAACGACTTCACGTGACAAGCGGAACCTAAGCCGCTGTACTAATAAAAAACGACTTCATGCCCAAGAAGCTAACGGAACTAACGACTAGACCGTTATTTTTTAAACTGGGCCGTTTGGATCGCTTAGGAATAGGAGGAATTTTCTATTCCTAGGTATAAAGTATTGGAAATTGTATAATTTTGTAAAGAATTTGGTTTGTTTATAATAAATTTATGTCTAGAAAAAAAAAATTCTCAAATTCTCACTTGATCCAAACGGCCCCTATAGATTACCGTTTAAATTTATTGCTACAGATGTCAAATCTCTAATTATGTCCTGACTACATGTTTTCAAGATTTAGCTTATAGATAATTTCAATTTTGCATTAATGATAATTAATTAGATGTCATCGTCACTTTTCTATCTAGCTAATGTTCCTTTTAATTGGGGCAAACGGATCCATCGTCTGGTGTTATTGAAAAGCGTTGGCCTCCACTGTTGATTAAAATTGGGGGAAAAAAAATCATACATAATTGTCATTGGTCGATCTCATCTCGCATGCGCCTTGCTGTTTTGTCATGAAAATGAAACAAGCCTTCTATGCTTCCTCCACCGTCCATACCAGTCCAGTTATAGCATCCACGGTGGACTGTTGGTCACATGTTTCACCAAAAATAAAAAAATAAAAAAATGGATAAAATTACAATAAATAAATAAATAAGAGATCGCGTCTCAGATTCAGATGTCGGCTTCTTTCATCTAGCATTCTGTTCCAGATTTGTAAATTGTGGGTGGTTTTGGTGGGGATCCTCTTCAGCAATGGACTAACGTTTTTACTTTTTACTGACAAAAGGATTTTATTTCATTTATAATTATAACAAAAATTGTATATTTTAGATCTTCTGGATATCATATATATCATACAAAGTTAAAGTTGGATATATTTTAGATCTTGTATGACATATCAACAAAGTTAAAGTGGATATATTTAAGAGGTATAAAATAAAAGAATAAAAAATCATCTCACTACTATTATTTTTGGGCATGTTAGTATGGAGTCGACAGAGAAATACTACACGAGTAGTATTTTTTAAAGTTAACCAATGTTATTTCAAATTGTACAATTCAAACAATATTTATATTAATCTGCATAATAAAAAAATAATGTTTATTTTTTGAGCCAAAAGCTCCCAAGCAGGGGAACCAAACATTCATTATCAATCAAGTTTTTAGCATACAAAAGGCAAAAGAAAATTAGAGAATCCTTAAGGGATTTCTCTAGAACTAACAAGTTCTAGGAAACAAAGAAAGTCAAACATCAACATCCATACAATCCAGATAAAAAAAAAGTAATGTTTTTTTTCATAATATTCGGATTTACACCTATTTACACTATTTTTATGAGGATTGCTAAAATACAACTCATTGCATAAATGTGTTCCGTACAAGGCTTTAGTTTTTCGAATTTGCAGCGTTTTTTCATATTGATATATTGTTGGAAACCAAAATTTTATAGTTTTAGTTAATTAGAAAATTATTGATCTAATTAGTTATGAACCATCTAATAGAAACAATTTTCAAAATTATTTTAAAATAGTAAAATAAAAATTAGTTTAACACGATTTCAATATATGGAGAGCATATTGTAGTTGTATCGATCATTTGACGTATGAAGTTTGAGAACGGAATTGTTGTACAGAACACTTCTATCGTTCTATGCATCAGTGCATCACATTATATCTACCATCAATTTTATGACAGCAAGTATGGAGTCTTTGTTCTTCTCAAAAAAAGGACTAACATTATCATTTCAAAATTACAACTAAGTATTTTTTGGAAGTTAATTAAGAATTGATTTTGTTTAATTAAAAAAAGTTCTGGATTATTATCAATGGATCAGTTGGTATTTTTAAATTAAGAATTAATTTAGTATAACGAGAATTTTAAACAGCAAGTTTTATATTTATATAAATTAATTCAGGGACAATAATATGAACTTTTGCCAAATTTATCTAAAACCTTTTTAATCAATCTGGCCGTTTTATAAGCAGCCTTACATTTTCCGAAATTATTTTATATAGGAATTCAGACGCAAAAAATTTTAATAGAAAGAATTATTATTTTGTTTTAATAAGAAGAAAGTTCGAACGCGTTTTATAAAAGCGTACAGTCTCTCTCCTTCCTACCCGTTTATAAAACGCGCTCAAAGGCTCCGAACGCGTTTTATAAACGGGTAGGAAGGAGAGAGACTGTACCGCTTCAATTACGCCTCAAAAGGCTGGTCAGACCTTCATACCCGTTTATAAAACGCGTTCGGAGCCTTCGAGCGCGTTTTATAAACGTGTTATTAGTTTTTCATATTTTTCATTCAAGCCGCAACATTTAACTTAATAAAAATTATATTTTGCAATAAGGTCCCTGCATGTTTCATATTTACAAAATTCTCAAAATTTTATTTCCAATTAAAGATGTATTAAATATATATAAGAAATATATCACACATATTTTATATGCATTTTAATTGCACATATTTTTGTTTTGAATATGTGTATAATATCATTTTGTTTGAATAATTATTCGCCGATGACCCTGTATTTTTACAATTTAATTCTACAAACTTATCTTTTGCATTGTAGTCTCTCTTTTTTTTTATTTTATGTTAGCCATATATAATCAAATAATATATAATATGGAAATAATTAAAATATAAATTTTTTAAAAAAAATTTGAACATTAAAACTTTAAACAGGCATAACTTTCTATTAAAATTTTTTGCGTCTGAATTCCTATATAAAATAATTTATGTTACATTTCACTCTATATAATGTCAGGAACATGATATGTTGTGGTGTTATGTTCTATCTCGCACCACAAATTTCCAAAATTTTGGGTCAATGTCACATGAGAGGGAGAATGATACAAGACGACGAATTTAAATTTGCTATTCTCTTTTTCTCACCTTTATATTTTCCCATAATCAAATAAGTGGGCAAGCATGGTTACAAGATTTGGGGAGGCCACATTCTTTGGTCTCTTCCAATTTTGGCGCATGACTCAAGTGCAGCATAGAACATCCATGTGAATTTTGTTTCTTACAAAGTTACAATGGCGACATTGGCAAATGACACTTATGACACTATGGAGCTTGTGGCTTGAAAGAAACAAGTGTTCAGGAACAAAGAAGAAACCTAACAGCAGTTCACAACTGGATTGTGCAGGAGGCTACGATTTTTAGCAAATTCCGATGATTGTGTTTCATAATCATAAACCAATTTTTACTAGCTACTTTGCAACTGGTAAGCATTTCTGGGTAATAGAATTAGCCACGGAACGGATTTTCTTGTTTGTAAATGAAGAAAAAAAGTTTGTAATCAATCTGATATCAGGATTTTCTTTTATTATTCATTTGTTGCTATCTTATTTTTGGAACCCTTAAATAATGTGTTTAATATGGTGTATATCGCATTTGTATAAAAAAATAATTAATTAGATTTATGCCATTGCGAAAAATTAAAATTAGAAAAATATCATCACTAAATGACAAATTATTTTTATGCCATTATAAAATAATAAAAATTTGTTTATGCCATCAGCCTATATGATATGACATACCCTTGTAAATATACCACTATAAAAATTTTAAATTAGAAAATTGTCATCACTAAATAACAAATTAGTTTTTTGCCACTACAAATTAATAAAAATTATCTTTATGCTACTAGAGCATTAAAATAGTGGTATAGAATAAAATTTTTGCAATTTTGTAGTGGCATATCTTAAATTAATTAGTCATCTAACAATGACATAAATCAAATAATTCAAATAATTATGCTAATAAATACAATAAAAATTAAATTTCATCCATTCACGTGTATTAAGGAATTTTTTTTACTTGAAAAAAAAAAGAGAAATCGGGTGGGAGGAACTCAATATAGTCAAACTCTATTAACCTTAGTTGGATTACTGATAGAGCGAGGGAAGGGAATGCTAAAATAGGACAATTTTAAAATCGGACATAATCTTGAAGCAAAACTAAGAAATTTAGTTTACTGTTTTTGGTTCACCTAGTGATCATAAAATGATAATTTCCTCCTGCACTGAACGTGGAATTTTATTAATTTTTATGGTATAAAAGATATCAAGCATATATATAAAAAAATTATTTATATATTCCCCTTTTCAAAAAGAAAAAATGAAAAATTTCCTAAGCCGAAAGACCACAAATTCTCGAAGATAGAAGGTGACAGAAAAAAAAAAGATTTGTTTTTTGAAGTTCTAACCTTATGCTACCGTAATCATGTATAATTTTGAGAAAGTTGCTACCGTAATCATGTGTAATTTTCTTCCCAACGTCGTGATCCTGTATAATTTTGAGAAAGTTGCAAGTGTGATCTCACACCAATAAGAAATTTTCATACATTATCATAGCCATTTTCTTTCGGGAACCAGGCATACAAAAATGTGTCTTTTCAAAATCGCACTGGCCACAAACATATTATAATGTTTCTAGAGATTATTTATTATACAGCCGAACTGTATAATACACACATTTATATGACAAGCTCTCTATCTGCTTTTTATAGTTATCATGACAGCATACTCATAGCATGCAATTTTATTTCTTCCGACTCGGAACAAATATATATACAAATAATTTGATATTTACGGGATGATAAGGATCATCCCCGATATTCATCATTCCCATCATTCCCACGCGTTTTTTTTATTTTTGACTCTACGCGTTTTCTATTTCTGGAAATTGCTCTGTTTCCCTCCCTGTCGTGTACGCTCGTCCCTCCTCCCAGCCCTCCCACGTACTGCAGCGTACGCTCGCCCCCCTCCCACCCTCCTGCGTACGCTCCCCAACCCCCACCCTTCTGCGTACGCCCCCTCCCCCTCCCCTCCACCCTCTGGTAATATCATACTCTCACACACACAATATATATTGATTATAAATGTTGAGATTAACATACTTAATTGTTGAAGTTAATATATATAACTGTTGAAGTTAATATATATGCCAACTTCAACAATTTAAATATGCTCACTTCAAATATTACATTCAACATTTAAATATGTCAAGTTCAACAATTATATATATTAACTTCAACAGTTATATATATTAACTTCAACAGTTACATATATAACTTCAATAACTACATATATAACTTCAGCAGTTACACATATTAACTTCAACAGTTGTATATATTAACTTCAACAGTTACATATATAACATATTACTTACATATATAACTTTAATAACTACATATATAACTTCAGTAGTGACACATATTAACTTCAACAGTTTTATATATTAATTTCAACAGTTATATATATTAACTTCAACAGTTACATATATAACATATTACTTACATATCTAACTTCAATAACTACATATATAACTTCAGCAGTTACACATATTAACTTCAACAATTATATATATTAATTTCAACAGTTATATATATTAACTTCAACAGTTACATATATAACATATTACTTACATATATAACTTAATAGTTACATTATGTTTTCGCCTGCTTCCAACTCTAATAGATCCTTCTCTTCCCCTGAATTTTCACCCTCCTTTTCTCCCTCTGTTGCTCGTTCCTTTTTCCCTTTAAGAAATTCAACGAGGCCCTCAAGTGCCACATCAGTAATGTCGCTCTTCATTAAGACCTCTGCCACCTCAGCTGGTGTGACTTCAACCTCCTTCAGCAATCTGTCTATTTCAGGAAACATAGCATGATCCTCGATTGAATGGTAATTTCTGACCAGAACTCGAAACCCGCATGTGCTACTGTAGCCCATGTGGATGTGCATATCCATTCGGCCAGGTCTGGTCAGTGCTAGGTCGAGTCTTTCCTTGTAGTTTGTCGTGAAGACAATAATTCGCTCTTCTCCGTTGGTTGACCCAAGGGATGGGAGATAGTGTACGGACGAGGGGAAGAGGCGGGAGATAACGTACGCGTGAGAAGAGAAGAGTTAGTTACAGCGTGCATGTGAGGATGACGGGGATGATAGAATCTTAGAGATGGTCCTAAGCAATTTCGATTTAAAAAATTATGATTCATATTTTTTTCTTGTAGGAAGTTAACATCATATACCATAAGTATGCCGCCATCACCTACCTTTCTTTTCTTTTCTTCTCTTTTTTTATTATTTTTTTAGGTAAATAGCCATCGCTACCTTTCAAGTTTCAAATACAAAAATACATGCTAATTTTCAACGCTCCTACTCTCGTTTGACCCAACGAAGGGCAAACACGTAAAAAATTCATCAGGGGCTCAATTTGGCGCTTCACAGATTCACAGCCTTCTGCTGGCCAATGGTTGTTCCTGGTGTGCCACGTGTTGCCTGCCCACCATCGATTTTCAATACAGTCCAGTGATAACATAATATATTCTTGTAATTATAAGTCAAACGTTGACAAAAAAGGAAAAATAAAATAAAACTTAATCTCAAACACAAATGAATTTGACTTTCTGACTTGATTTCCTTACTCAAATTTAGAAACTTGATCAACAGTCATTCTATGACTAAATATAGAACTATCTCTAATTAATTAATTATTAAATACACTATAATCAACAAATTAAAATTTACGGAAACTTTAATTCTGATGTATACAATAAATTTTCAATTTTCTTTTCTGAAAAATATGGTTTGAGATGTTCTTTACTAAACCTTTTATTATATTAGTTAAGTTAGTATAAGTAAAAAAAAAATTTCGGACATTGACCATTTCATCATGTATAAAAGAGCATTTCAAGTTACGCACTACTTAAAACTATCATATTTCTTAAAATACAAAAATTATATTTTCTGGCAGCCACTGACAAGGTCTCCGAAAAAAATAATTTTTCTAATAAAATACTTCAATACTTCATTTATTGCTGACAACAATTTGTCCAAGTTCCATTTTGAATATATTTTTAAGAGGAGGCATGAATACATGAGTCATCAATTATAATCCCAGCGCAATTAAGAATTGATATTCAGGTTTCGAAAAAAAGAAGTGATACTTAATTTTGTAACAAATTGATATCTAACTTTGATACCTTAATGAATATTCGACATCCTGATTATTGCTAAATATGTCATATGGTTATAGATTACAACCAAATATGGGTAGTCATGACAACTAAAACAAATTAATCTATTAAGTCATTTTCATGATCTTTATTAATATGCATAGATAGAAAATACAATTATTGATACAATATGCATGTTGACCTATAGGTCCAAACTATATTTAATCTCGCATTAAATAATCTATTAGTGTTGAACTTTTACAATGACCCCACATTTTGCTAACACACCAGACCAGTGGCGGATTTAGAAAAAATATTTGGGTGGGCTGAGTGCTCCAATGAATTATTTGATCGAACAGTTCTTCTTCTTCTGTTCTTCAGCCCCACATTTTGAGTGCTCCAATAGCAGAAAAAATTCGCTAGGCTAAAAAAGAGCTCTAGGGGCTCAACGGCGGTAGGTGGGGCTCTAGCCCCACCCGCCCCAGTGGTGGATCCGCCCCTGCACCAGACAATATATATTTTCCTCACTTGAGACGTGTTAGAATACTACTAGCAAAAAATATCCTCATACGTCGGCAAAGGAAAAAAAATAATATTATATGTAATAAATGTATGTTACTCAATCTACTAGTGATAAAATCAAAACATACTGTTATTTCACCTAGCAATTAATATTCAATCATAGATCAAATTGATCGAACGACACAAACGTCCAGACAAGTTCGTGCATTTATAAGAGTAGATAAAAATAGAGATAGGTGGCAACATCTAAGCATGTACACCTGGACCGGACCAATATCGAACATCTTCGATCCAAACCGTCCGATTTAATTTTGCTTGACATATTTTTACGGACCGCATGAATCTTGACGAGGCTAGTATTAATCATGGGACATCCATCATTGATCGGACGATTTGAATCAGAGGTCTGCCCAAGGTCAGCATAGGATGTGAATTCCACCTTGACTTGAGAATTGATTTGCACACTCCCAAAATTGATAAAACACTTTTTTTTAGACTAAAATACCCCTAATTAATTGGAAGTCAATTAATTAGAGGTATTTTTAGGGATGTGCAAATCAATTTCCCCTTGACCTCTGCTTACGTGGCAAACCAGACCCATTTCTATTTAAACTCCCGGTGCACGGGGACGCTCAAACTGTCCAGAGTCTTTAGCGCTCCAACCCTTCCTAGTTCCATCATTACAAAATCCCGACTTGTAATCCCGACCGAAGAGGCAAGAACTTCGCAAAAAGGAAAAAAAATAATAACAATAAAAAATAATCAATGCGAGTTCCCTTCCTTCTCCGATCTTCCACCGATTGATTTGATTTCCCAAATTAAAACCGGGTTCCATATCAAACTATCTCTTTCCATCTCCCTTTTTGTTTTTTTGCGCGCGCCTAAATACGAGGCCGCCTCCGTGAATCAACTCCGAACGAGGTCGATTCGGAGTTGTAATTGAATTGAATTGTTGGGTACAATGGGGTCGGCGTTCCGACTCGGCGCGGCTGCGTGTTGGGCTAAAACGGCGGAGGTGGATCATGATATATCGAGGGATGGAAGCCATTACAGTTTGGCGAGTGGCATCCTGTTGCCTTCTCTTGGCGCCAAAAGCAATCGCAATCTCAAAGTTAGCGGCCGATTTATTATCTCTCCTCATGATCGCCGCTACAGGTATGTATATGTACTCCCTTTAATGTTTCTTTTGTTGGTTTTATTTTTACCATAATTGACTTGTTGGAAAGTTGTTGGGAAACTTTAGAGCTTTTCAACTGTTTGAGAGCTTTGGAGTTGTGTTCTGGTTTTGGGTACTTCTGTTTCTATGAACATGGTTTGTTTTTTTTTATTTTTTTTTTTGTGTTGAATGTATATATGGCAGTGCGAATTGCATAAGAAAACTCTCATGTGTTGATTTTGGGTTCTCTCACTCTAATCCTTTCTGTCGTTACTGATGAATTTAAAAAAATAAATTATTGTGGGGACAGTCAGGCTAAACATGATAAATTGAACCTTGCATATTTATTGCTATATAGAACATAGTTTGAGTATCTAGCATGATCATTCATTTGAGATTCACTTTCTCAGGGTGAGGTTTGGGAAACGATCAATTTCTGGTGTGTGTGTCAGAGAGAGAGAGATTTTCACACTAAAATTTATGGTGCTTCCGTACTTGCATTTTAAGCTAGTGCAATTCAACGATAAATGCTAGTCTACTCATTTCCATTGTTTGGTAGAAGCAATCAAGCAAATCTTTGGTGTTTTCTGTTTTTGTTTTGTTCTTTGATTGTTATAAAAATGAAGGACTCTTTTCCAAAAATTTTCCCTCATTTTTCTGTAATATATATTTCTCCTTTTGCAATGGTTCTGTCCAATGCATGATGTTTGTGCTCTTTCATCTCCATGTCTTTTGTTTCAGTTTGGAGTTTGGAAAGGGGTTAGGAGAAGGAACTATTCTGAAGATCTGATAGAGACTATTATTCAATTTGTTTTTAATCTCTAATTCCACCTTTCATTTTCAATGATATCCTTGATCTTTTGTGGAAAACATGCTATATTATGCTTTCAAGGTTGCTGCCTGCCATGGCCAATGATTTTCTACTACACATTTGTCCTTTGGAATTCCAAATTATTTATGTTGTTGTCTATTGCTTGATATGGTTTGTAAATCATGCATTATTTAATATATGTGTATTTTATTAAGGCGGGTCATGTTTTTCTTGAATTTTATACAAAACACACCGTCTACAGCGAGTAGCCAGAGATGTGTGTTATAACGTTATCAAATGAGGTAGGTCAAAGCGAATATGTATTGTATAGAAATAGAATAGGTCAACTTACATTTGATTGAGTGGACAGACAGGATTATCTCTCTTTTAATTTTTTTATCAACCTTCAGATTTTAATCTGTAGCTTTTAATGTAAAAGAGCCATTTTGGTATTAGAAGGGAAGTTTCCTGAAGTCAAAGTTCCTCCAAAGAATGGAAAGATGGCTGATTTAAAAATATATAATTCTGTGTTATAATAAATCAGCGTGGGCTAAGTAGCTAATTTGCGGACACTGCACTGCTACAAGAATGAATTCCAAATTATTAACCCCTTCCCTCGTCTAATAATGCTACAGTGAAGAAATGAAATAACGTGAAACAGAGGGAAAGAAGAAGGGAAAATGACACTGTAGTAGCCTGAAATCAACTAGACATTCTTACTTTCGTAGCTAGCTACAATCCATTTAGTTAAACCACATCAAAAGAAAAAAAAAAATGAAAAATAATGAGATCTTTCAATGCTGGCCTTTTAGATCAGTCCCGATTCAAAGCGTGGTCTGTATAATTAAATATGCTGTAATTAAAATAAATCTATCCTTTCAACATGGTAGGAAATCAGTATTCTAATTTTGATTGAAATTCCTTTAATCCTTCAACAGAGTATGGAAGGTCTTCCTAATTGTCTTGGTGATATACACAGCATGGGTATCCCCATTTGAGTTTGGGTTCCTCCGCATTGCAACTGGCGCTCTGGCCATCGCCGATAACGTAGTCAACTTCTTCTTTGCCATTGACATCATACTCACCTTCTTTGTGGCCTATCTCAACCCCAAAACCTATGATTTCGTCAACAATCATAAGGATATTGCCCTGAAATATCTCAAGAGTTGGTTTCTTCTAGATGTCATCTCCACCATCCCATCCGAGCTTGCTCGAAAGGCACTACCAGGGAAGCTTAGCAATTATGGTTTCTTTTCTTTATTGAGGTTGTGGCGGCTCCGGAGGGTTAGCGCTCTGTTTGCTAGGTATGAATATCGAGAACTTCTGTTAAGCATATCCTTTTGTTCTTTAATTGTTTCCTAAACCTGATTTGGTGTTGGTGGATTTTGTGGTGCACCTCTTTGCTTAATAGGGTGGCAGAGAGTAACAATAGGATAATTGGTCATTGCACTTATTTCAGGGGTACTTAACCTGCAATCAATTGTGACCAAAAAAAGATAGCAATTTTAATTGAGTTTTTGTTGAAATGTTGATAACGTTAATTTTCATTTAGTGGTAGCAGGACATTTATCAGCATAGTGTCTTAGTTGGGTGTTTTACTTTACAACCAGTTGAATGGAAGTATAAATGAACTACATGTAGAGAAATAGATTATATGCTTGGATTATTGATAATGTAATTGAATGGAAGTAACTTCAATGATGCTTATTAGTAATTACACTGTCTGAACAAAGTTTTTTAGGTTAATCATCTATTATTGATGTTGACTTATTTATTACTTCTATAGATTGGAGAAAAACAGAGATTATAGCTACTTCTGGGTCAGATGTGCAAAACTTGTTTCTGTAAGGACTTATATGAGAATTTGAAGCTAATATGTAGCTCTCTAAAGTCTAAACCATAATATTTTTCTTACTCTGTTCATGTGATGCAGGTCACACTTTTTGCTGTGCATTGTGCTGGTTGCTTTTATTACCTGTTAGCAGATCGGTATAAGAACCCTGAGAAGACCTGGATTGGCAGTTCCATGCCCAATTTTCACAATGAGACCCTTGGGCTCCGGTATGTCACTTCTATGTACTGGTCAATCACAACCCTTACCACAGTTGGCTATGGTGATTTGCATGCAGAGAATACTGGAGAAAAGATTTTTGACATAGTCTACATGCTCTTCAATCTAGGCCTCACGGCCTATTTGATTGGTAATATGACCAATTTGGTTGTACACTCGACAAACCGTACCAGGAAATTTGTAAGTAGTCTTCACTACCAAAAAGTACTCGTTATTACTTGCAATTAGAACTGATATCTCACTTTAGCATATATCATTTAGAATTTTGTAAACAATGTCATGACTATAATATAGCCTTTGAGAATGTTAAATACCTTCCTCCCCTTTTCCATTTTGTCCTTGAGTTCACATTCCCTGCCATAACACTGGCCGACATTGAGTCTCTAAAAATAATTTAAAGACCTTTTAAAAATCTACCTCACAGGGGCCCACGTGTTAGCAACAGTAACGGACCTAGTGAAATTGGCAACTCTGAAGCAGATTAGAAATTCTTTTCCTTAATTCCTGATACTGTTCTCCCATCTTCTTCTGCATATCTCCTTCCCATATGTCATCCCAATCATAACCACTTCACACTCCTCTGTGGAATCTTCAATTTAGCTCTTCCTTAACCTTTAGCAGTTGAAGATTCTTGCAAACATACAGTAAAATCTTCAATTTAGCCCCAAGGACTAAATCAGAAATTGGGTCTAATTCATACATACAGTAAAATGTGAGGGACAATATGCGAAATGTAATTTGGAGAATTTGGACAATATCAGAAATTGGATCGCTTAGGAATTTGGGGAATTTGGAGAATTCCCTATTCCTAGGCATAAATTTATTGGGAAGTGTGTAACTTTGTGAAGAGTTTGGATTGTTTATAATAAATTTATGCCTAGGAATAAGAAATTCCCTAAATTCCCACTTCAATCCAAACGGCTTATAAGACTTGATGTTTGGTTGTCCTTTCTGATTTTATGTTTGACTTGCAATTTTTGTTCAAAAACAGAGGGACACAGTCCACGCAGCTATGAGTTTTGCAATGAGAAACAATCTGCCGGTACGGCTTCAAGATCAGATGCTATCCCACTTAACCTTGAAGTTCCGTACTGTTTCTGAAGGGCTCCAGCAGCAAGAGACAATGGATGCACTGCCAAAAGCTATTCGGTCAAGCATCTCTCATCATCTATTTTTCGACCTTGTTCAAAATGCATACCTGTTCAAAAATGTCTCGAACGACCTTCTTTTCCAACTGGTCTGCTCTCTCTCTCTCTCTCTCTCTCCCTACCCCCTCCCTCTGTGAAAAGGTGAAACCGATGCATTAGGTATACCTTTTATTTAGAGGCATTGCCATGCTCTACCTTTTTATGCATGATTGGTCTTTCAAGTTAACAATTTGCAAATGGGTATGAGAACACATGAAAGAGGTGTGCACATACTTACATAACAAATTAGCGGAATATATATTATGTTGCTTTTCTTCTGTTCATTGTGGCTTATGACTATACTTACTCTTAGGTTGCTGAGATGAGAGCTGAATATTTTGCACCAAGAGAAGAAATAATTTTGCAAAATGAGGCTCCTACAGATTTCTACATTGTAGTAACTGGAAACTTGGTAACTAATCCAAATATAAAATGAATTCAATGTATTATATAATTACTTTATCAGATTCAGTAGTTTTCTGATTTTGCTTTTCTTATTTCAGGACTTAGTTGACCATTCGACAGAAATTGAACGGGTATGCATATATTGTTACTATATTAAAAACTTAAAAAGTTTGAATAATAATACAACTGAAACTAAAGGAAATCTGAAAAAAAAAATTTATAAAAAAAATGCAGATTGTAAAAACAGCAAAAAACGGAGATTTGGTAGGAGAGATAGGAGTTCTTTGTTACAAACCGCAATTGTTCACAGTTCGTACCCGCACATTGAGCCAGCTGTTGCGACTCGACCGAACCAGCTTTCTTAATCTGATTCAGTCCAATGTGGTCGAAGGCACCATAATCATTAGTAACTTACTTCAGGTTTATTTCTACATCCTAGTCAATTTCATGTTCTTTTGCATTTACAACCTTGTACAGTTGTTCTTTGTGCTTGCCAAAATTCTTTGCATATGGCATACAGATAGGTTTTGACTGGCTTCTGTTGAAATATGCTAATTCTCAGCATATATATCAATTATACCCCACAAATGTGTGTTCTGACTATAGCTTTTGATCGACTTCTGGTGAAGTTCGTTTTATTTTACTAACTTTTATTTACTAGATGACTAGATCTATTATAATATCTATTCTAGCACCTGAAAGAAGAATCAGATAGCGATCCAACCATCGACACCCTGTTGAAAGAGATAGAAAATATGGTGACACGAGGACGGCTGGATTTGCCTCTCACTCTTACCTTTGCTGCGACTAGAGAAGATGTTAAATTGTTGCAAAAACTCTTAAATCGCAACATGGACCCCAACGAATGTGACTGCAACAATCGCACACCCCTGGTGAGAGTCCTCAAACCCGAAAGAGAGAAAAATAAAATAAAATAATGATGAGTTGAATACCCATCAAAAGAAATTTTTTTTAAAAAAAAGTTGAGTGTTTATATTGAGGCTGGCTACCATTGTTGAAACAAAGTTATTACTCAGTAGGATCTTATGTTGGGCTTATCTTCATTTGATCCAGTGTTTTCTCTCTTTTCTTTTTTTGAACAATCCGTAGCATATTGCGGCTTCAAAGGGGAATGAGCAATGTGTGCATCTTCTTTTACAGCATGGCGCTGACCCTAATTGCAGAGGTAAGCTAAGTACATTCTGTTGGTTATTATTTGTTTTGTTTATTTATCATCATCATCTCCAAATCACTACTATTGCCATTGTTATTACTTGGTCATTGTCATGGATATAATTTCTTCACTCACCACTACTTTCTATTAATTTGACTTGCCCGATGTACTGGCTGGTCTAAGTTGTCATATTCAATATGCATCACAGCATCAGAAATTACCTCTGATTTCACACACTTGCATTTTTTCTATGGTATAGTCTCAAGATCTGGAATATCTCATGTTGGTAACATTTGTCCACAAGTGACATAAACTTTTCTAAACTGTTGCTTAAATTTGTTACCTAAATGATTGATCAGTTATAATAAGATGAAATAACAGGATTTTACGATATCATAATGGCAAAACTGCACTCTTACCCTAAATTGTCTACACAAGAGATTCTTAGAGCTTAATTTATAATATTATTTCATGTAATCAGAGTTAATGATTATATATTTCCTGAATCCTTTGCTCAGATGATGACGGAAAGGGCCCATTAGGGGAGGCCATATTTGGGTCCCATGAGTCAGTGGCCCAACTCCTTTTCTCCAATGGGGCCACTCTGTCTGCTGAGGACAATGCCCTCTATACGCGTATTGCCACTGAACATAATAATAAAGGCCTATTTGAAAGCATTATCAAATATGGTGGTGATGTTACTGCAAAATTTGATGATGGAGACACCGCATTGCATAAAGCAGTTTGCAATGGCAACATTGAACTGGTCGAGTTCTTATTAGATAACAAATGTGATATGGACCTGTCCAACAACCATGGTTGGACTCCACGGCAGCTAGCCGACCAGCAAAGTCATGAGGAGATAAAATCTATCTTCGAGGCGAGAAATAAGCAGATCACCATAGTGGAAAATACCGAAATTGTTCCTGGATTAATAACTAGATACAGATCTGAGCCGGCGATGCGGCAAGTGCAGATGGAGGATAATTCTGCCACAGTCAGTCCTCGAAAAATGAACTTAAACAATTCTGTGTTTCGTGTACTTTCCTTGGCTAACTCGAACATTAAGGGCATTGGGATGACTTCAACTTTTGACAAAGAGAAGGTTAGTCGTTCTGGTCCACGGGTTACAATAAGCTGTCCACAGAAAGGGAAATGTGTAGGCAAGTTGGTTCTTTTGCCAGAGTCAATTGAAGAGCTTCTAAAGCTTGGTGAGATGAAATTTGGATTTGCACCAACCAGGGTTTTGACGATAGATGGAGCTGAGATTGATGATGTCGCTGTCATAAGGGACGGGGACCAACTTGTTCTAGCTGGCGGTGACGAGTTGACTGAAAATGTGACACATGGTTGAGAATTTAGAAAATTGTTTGGTTAAATTTATTGTTTGTTGCTTTTGGTATGGTTTTTTTTTTTTTTTTGGGGGGGGGGGATTGAAGAGCTTGTTGGAGAGGGGGGGGGGGGTTGAGATCTGTCAGCAAGACGAAAGCTTTTCCTGATACACATCCTTTTTTTTTCCTTGGCCATGTCTGATGGCTGTACTAAATGTAAAGATATCAGTTTTTGAAATAACAAGCTTTTAGAAAGTAGTGAGACCTCTTCCAGTGTATTGCATTACTTGATATGATGAAGATAATTGCTTCAGTTGAATTTTTCTAAGTGAATATATATATAATGGAAGTCATGTCATGATACATTAGTTTCATTGCACCTTTGAATTTGAAAAATCACTTAATAGATAGTTGGTTCCGAAAACATAGCAATTTATAGCTGATCGTTTGCCTAATTGACTTTTGTAAAGCTTTTTAGATGTATTTTAGTTTCTACATCAACAATTTGGAACAATTTCAGAGCTCCAGCAGCCCGACATAACTAGTGTATATGATATTGAGTAACTTCTTTTACTCCGCACTCATAAACAATTGTTGAGAAATTACTGCACAGTTCAGTTCATGCTGCAGATAGAGTGTCTTTGCATGTATGCACAGATGAAACGGGTCACAGGAGACATACATTTATGATCTGTTTGGTTGCCACAAATGGCTCCACTCCTCAGCCAGAACCGGAGCGCGTATGCTTCCGCATGATGGGGCCCACTGCTGCTGAGAGAACCGTGACTCTTGGTATTATGAGTTTAGAGAGACCCTATTTATGCATGTTCAAGTACTTGCCTTCAACACAAGCCGCCTCATTTCAAGCTTACCGCTACTTGAATGTGCTCCAACAGAGCAATGAGAGCCGTCGAAGCAATAAACCACAGCGATGATGCTAAGGTAGAAGACTTGGCTGTCATGGTCTCCTTTCCAAGACGGTTAGAATTGCCTCTCGTACAAAGGAAAGCAATTAGTGTCACTTCTATTGGCCTCAGCGCTAGGGCCACTAGCTAGCCCAGCCAACTTTCATATATAATCTACAGACAGTATAATATCCAAATTAAGGTAATTGGTTTATTGTTCTCTAACCGGCTCAATCTCATTTAATTTACGGTTCTTTCTAGTTCATTTATTGCATATTTTCTTATCCTTGCAATGGATTAATTCAAAATAAATATATCGAAACTTGCTGCCATATTTATGCTAATTTTATTTGAAATTTTAAAAGATATGGTCTATAATTTTGCAACATCAGTTGGAGAATTAATTTGATTGATAGATTAGCAAACTTCGGAAACTAATAAAGGTATCGTTAGATGATTTTTAATCCTCTTAATAACTTCCAGTTTTTCCTAATTTATCATACCGCCAATTTTTCAGTACAGATTGAAATAATGTCTCAGATTTCTTTCCCCTGATTTTCAACTGTCTACACCGCATTAATCTATTACAGTAATCTCCTGGTGAAAGCTTTCAAAGAGGCAAATGTCGCAGTTATCGATTGTATATTTTAATCTCATCTGAACAAAGTAGAGGATGCCAAGCCTTTGTCTGCATATATAGGTTTATGTTAAAAATTGAGTTGACCTGAACTTGTTGCCTTGCAGCCTTTACTAGGGTTGCTGGCTTGCTGCTCTAATCAAAATAGTGAACAGATTGATTTTCAGAAGTTGACAGCAATATATAAAATGTTTTAGGCATGACTTATTTCAGCAAATTCTGAGTCTGAGAACAACAATCAGCTATACACTGTGAATTCTTACATGCTTTCTTGCTTGCCACATTGCATTATCATCGCGTCATTAACAATAGATACCAGTAGCATAATATTAGGGTTCAGGGACACTGAATTTCTGCAGTTACAAGGCAATGTATGCAGACAAAAAATCGATGAAGACGGTGGATTGGAAAGGGAAATCGACATGCAGATGCACATGAATAATATTTGATCAAGACGCATCTATTTTTCTGGTAACAAATCTATTTTTCATAACTCAATATATTGTAGTTTTCTAAAATACATACATAAGATAAATTGTTATTTCTCCGAGCCTTGCTCATGATCATTTTCGTTATCTTTGCTCTTATCTGAATGTTCTGGGCAGTGGACCATCTTCCTTTTTAGCTGCTCATTATTTCTATCTGCACTCTTAATTCTCTCTAATATTTCTTTCTCGATTTTTTTAATGGCTGTGTTTGGCACTCCGCGCCGAACAAGGCACGATCTATGAGTTCAGAACCCACTCACGAACCCAGTCTTGTTCGCGTATTTGCCAAAATGCTGGAACCCAGAACAAGAGCGCGAACACCACGTTGTTCCTGTTCGCCCCTCGTTTGGTTCACGGGAACTTTCGTTGTTCGCGAACAGTGGGTTCGTGCACACTCCCTAACATGGCCATTAAGAATAATTTTTTATTCAGAAATTTTAAAAGAAATCATTTTTTTTTAATAAGAACCAAGGAATAGCTTGGTTCATGACCGAGCTATTAGCGCTATAGCTTGGTTATAAACCGTGCTATTATAACATGAAAAGCTCCAATATTCTCTGTCTCTTTACCTGGTTTGGCCATGATTTGTTTTTATTATAAAGGATCTTTTTAATGACTCTCGTTGTATAACAACATATGCTAACCATTCTCTAATCCAAGGGATGTCAAAAGATTTATTTGGATTTTTTAATTTTACAAGGTATTCGGTAAATTTTCTATGCTTCTAAGAATTTATAGAATTTATTTTATGATCAAAATAGTTCAAAATATAGAAAATGCTACTATTTTGATAAATTTTGGTATTGAAGTATGAGTTAGAAATAATTTTTGGGTTATTTTTGAATTTTTTATATTTTATTTGGATTTTTTTTAGGTTCCTACTATTTTAAGTGTTTTTTCTGAAATTTCAACTTTTTCTTTTGGAATTTTCTGGTTGGCTGTGATTTGTGTAGCAGGTTTCTACGAGAATCACTGGGTTAAGGCCACAGAAAATCTAGTGCGTCACGAAAGATGGTAAATTAAATGGGCTCTGTTCTATGTTACATATAGGGCCGAATCTCAACCCATCCGACAGTTTTATATCCATCTCTACATCTTGGGTCTATTCTCGGATTTTGGGCTGCAATCTTTCTCTTCAATTTTATCGCTCTCTTCTTTCTTTTACTGGAACGGTCATATCTCATATGACATCTTTAGACTAGTTTCGGAAGAGCAGAACGGGTTCGATTTCTTTTGATAGCGGAGCCCTGTGTTTCGGGTACGAACCCGTTAACATTTCTTGGTGTTTTCCCGTCGTTTCCGGTAACGGCAGTCAACAGAGTTAGGTCCGTTAGCATCGCGGGACTGTGTGGAAGGCGGTTTTGGGCTTGGTTTGTTGTGTGTCAGCTTCAGGGAATGGGACCACCACCAAGTTGGTACGGTATAGGAGGAGGCTGGTACCAGTGAATGTTGGAGGGTTCAGGTTTGTAAATGAAGAGATTCTTGGGCATCACAAGGTAACGTAGAAATGGTTCAGGAGTTCAATTGGTTAGGGGTAGTCGAGTTATATGCATCACCAGTCTGACACAACTTGAACTTGGTCTGGTACTAGTGACTGATTACTGATTAGTGAGGTTGGTAAACATGGTTGAAATCCTGAGGCTATACTCACTAGACAGTGGTATGTCTTCATGTCAATTACTTACCTCTGTATCTATTCACATTTTATTGACTGGACCACTTGTTTACTTTTTATGATTGGACATGAATGAAACCGAGATTGTACATGTATTTTAGGACTGTTCTTTATGTGCCTGCTAGCAGCCTTATTAGATGTTATGTTATATACACAACTATATAACCGTGCTTGGCAGCCCACCAAATTATATACACAAACTCTAACAAGCTTTATGCAGCTTCTTACCATTCAGTCTTTTTCTTATCACAAAATAAAATTAAGGCAACTAACATCTTAACAAATTTCCCTTACATACAGCAAAGAATAAAAGCATACAAAGATTGAACAATATTCACATGCATTACAACTATCAATATAAATTGTTACAAAGGAATAATAAAAAGTATCCCTACTTCATTTTTATCACAAGGTCCCTTGATACTTTTTCCAACTAGTCCTGTAGCTTTCATGTAATAAACATGCAATCTGTTAACTAGGAATCAATGTACAGAGGAATCATAGCAAACTTTATTTGCCTCTATCAAAATGCATCAATGTATAGCATAAAAACTATTACATAACATCTTCTAAAAGAAAATTATCAGTACCCACGTGAAAAGAACATAGAATATGATCCATCTAATTATTGCCTGTCCCTTCTACAGGTGGGTCAAACAATGCTAAGGCAATTTCCAGTCGTACTACCACTTCACTTATTGACAGATTGTACCGTCTGAGACAATGCTGTGCAAGCTCTCCAACCCTCTCTAGTGCCTCCATCTCGCGGCCCACTGGCGTACGCAACCTTCTATCTAACACAGATCCAACATTTCCCCAGGTAAACCTTAACGAGGCCAAATGCACAGTTTCGCGCTCATTAAATGGCTCCCTGCCTGTAATGACCTCCAACATTACCACCCCAAAGCTATACACATCATATTGGGGGGTTACATAGGGGACACGGTTAATTCTATTTGGCCTGTACATGGTTGGCCGATGATTCGGGGGTTGCCTATAACCCGCTGTACCGATCCGTATTGACCAGTCAACCTCTACATGCATTCTCCCTTCCTCTGGTCCAAATACAGAAAATCCGAAATTGGATAGTTTGGCAACCCAGTCATCACTTACCAGTATATTTGATGACTTTATATCAAGGTGGATGATTCGGGGGTTGGCCTCCCTATGTAGATACTTGATTCCTTTTGCTGTATCAAGCAGGATTTTTATCCTCATTCTCCAAGAGTTAAAAAGATGGGATTTTCTCTGCCAGCGTGTCGGGTGGAGTAGTCTATACAAGTCCTTTCTTTCCATGTACTCGAACACACTGATCCAAAGATCACTTTTCTCTTTGCAGTAACCGATAAGCTTAACAATATTGGCATGATGACACTTGCTGAGTGTTTCTAGCTCAGTATTGACTGTTGTTTCCCAAAATGGAAGTCCAGGTGTTTGCGTGTAGGCTGTGCAGTGCTTTACTGCCACCAAACGCCCATCAGTGAGACGCCCCTTATACACAGCACCGTGATATGCTAGCACAAGATACCCATCAAGCTCCCCACTATAAAGTTTTATACCTTTCCCCCCACACCAAGTTGGGTACGCCAAACTAGAAATCTTCTGATTGCAGCCTTGAGATCCTTGAAGCTGAAAACCTGTAGACCTCCCAAGTCTGATGGGGCAGCCCCACCCTGTTGGACCAACAAGTTTGCTGTTGACCCTGTTCCTGGATTAGTTGGCCCTGCCAAGCCTTCTTCTGGCGGCAGTTCAACAATCTCATGTTGGCCTTGCGGCGGTGCATTGATCACTGGGTCGACTGCCGGCTCCAGCAAATTCTCTTCTGGAAGAGCTACATTATTCTCATCTGGGACTGCTGGGCCCAGCAAGCCCTCTTCTTCCAGCAGTGCATTGATCACCGGGTCGACTGCCGGCCCCAACAAGTGCTCTTCTTCCAGCACTGCATTGTTCTCTTGTGGCACTGGTGGCGGCAAACCTTGATTATCAGGATCAAACAAGTTCTCCTCTCCTGGAGGCACTGCATTATTTTCGGCACCCCAGCCAAACCTCAAATAGTCGACTATAGAAATCAGGGCTTTAAAAATAGTTAAAACAAACCAGCATTTTCCCATCCATTCCCATGTAGTCAGTGATGGAGGCTGCAGCAACTCAAAATGCTCCAGCATATCAGGCCCCTTTCCTGGCCCACCATGCTGATTACCCAACTGTGGATGAACCCCACAAGAATCAAAAGTTTCATCTGGTGTGCATACACTGGGTAGGATTTTTGGGAGGGATAAGGTAACAACAAACAGATTTCTTCCACGTAAACCCCAACACACCACATTTAATGCTTCTTTTGTCAATCCGCAAGTTAGATCACCCCCTCCAACTAAGAACACAAATCTTGTACTGCCCGTGGGAGAATATGACCCGTACCGACCCCAACAAATAACTGTTCTTTTTTTTCTCCTAATTGCACAGGTGTGCATTGACCCTACTGCAATGCTTGAGAACTGAAAATCATCACCTGGTGATACATTCAAATGCTCTCCACTACATAAAAGCTGTCCAGTCATATTTAGGCCGCACATGCGGGAGCCTCCGGCAATCACACTTCTCATTCGCACCCCAGTAAATCTCTCCATGATTAACCTTGCATGGGGTCCCCAGCAGTGGACTTCATGTGTCCCACCAATAGCACAAGTGAAGTAATCGCCTGATGTGAGGGAGTGAAACATACCTTCAACTGATTTGGGGAAGTCGGTGAAGTCGGTGCAGGATCGGCTATGACTATGCCAGCCATGTTTCCACCACTTTATGGTATCTCCATCAATTGTCGCAACGTGTCCCTTTCCAACTGAGATGTCAGTCAGCGCTGTTGGCCCGGAGTTGACACGATCAACTTTTTCGCTGATTCCATCCCAGCAGAAACAGGTATCACCCGATCTGAAAGTGCAAATATAGTCATGGCCACCGTAAATGTAGTCGAACACATGTGTAGGAGGGAAAGAAGGAATTGCGCCATTTGATTCTTCTATTTTGGTGCAGTGGATTCCATGGTTTAGCCAACCAGCTTTGATGAGGCACACAATGCCGGTTCCTTGGCTGATTGCCAGTGTGCTGGACGTGGGTTCCACAATGCAGTGACAGGGAATCATCAAAAGCGAGAGAGAGAAAGCAGAGAGAAGTGCCAATCTTGACATTTCTTTAATTTCTTTTAGAAAACAGTCGAAGAGAATGGAATTCTTGGAGAAAGCGGATAATAAGAGTATAAACAGAGAAGAGTAGTGAGTGACAATTAAGAATGCTTGATTAAGACCAGATTACATGTCACGCCAATATTCGATACCCAATTTTATTTCTCTATTTTTTTTATTTTAAAGGTACGTATTTGATATGCCAAAATATTTTTTAATATTAAAATATTTTCCCGGAGTGAACCCGAGACAACATCACTCTTTTTAAGAATTTTTGTCTAATAAGTTTTTTTTATTCTTCTAATAATACATTTATATTTCGAAATTTTAGAATTTTGTATAATAAGCTTAAATATCTGGGGTTTCACATAATGTAAAAGAATCTCACTTTCTATTTATATGTCGATCTTTAAAACATAAACATTAAATCCTACCTAATGAACGTAATCATTTTTATGAGAAAGTGTCTATGTAGAAATTTAAGATATTTGGAGTTTAGTTCACACTAGAACAAGTTATAAGAGAAACATAAATGATAAATCTAATTAACTATATTAGATTAATTTTAATACATTTATTTTTTGACATTTGATAAAATTGTGTAATGCTTATTTTTTTTCAAAATGATTAAAATATGATGGTTTGGATGTTGAATTAGTTTTCTAACATCAGTTTGGTTAGTAGAAGAGCTTCCTTGTTTTCGAAGGTTGGATATGAAAATAGTAATTGTGCAGTAAATGTATTTTTAAAGTTCTAAAGGCCAGCCAATTAGTAAGTTTTTATGTTTTATAAGGGTGAAATGAACTTAGTAAATTATAAGAGATTCTTGTACTTAAAGGACACATGAAGTTTGCAATTTTGAAAGAGAAAATATAGTTTCAAGATTTTAGAAGGGTCACATTTTAGAAAAAAAAAATGAAAATGAATAACACTAGCGGGCACCATTCTATTTAATCTAACATGGTTCAATTTAAATACTTTTAACTTAAATTAGTAGCCAATGTTTCGTTGTACTAAAATAATATTAATGTTTCTCGATAGATATTTATTGAGGACTATAATTTGTGCTTGCCTGAACTATAATCAGATTATCATTTATAGATTTAATGGTTTTTTTATGTCTACTAATTTAGAACTTCATCATTCGCACTGCAATTTTTTTTATTTTGGAACCATTCAAGGGTTGATATTCCATCAATTTTTTTTATTAATTTAGCTTCCAAACTTTGGAAAGATGTTATTTATGTCTTAATAACACAACACTCGCATATTTTGTGTTCCATTTGAAAATATTATCATTATGTGTTTTTTTCCATGGAAAATATTTATCAGATTCCATACAAACGTTTATATTCAAAAACCAACTGGTAACATGATTACAAAAAGTACTCTGATGCCTATGCAGTAGCGTACCCAAAAAGATAAATAAATATGAATTACCAACAAAAGTTTCGCTTCTTTTATGCGAAATGCGAAACATCGACTAACCTTGGAAAATAGGGATAGGCAATTAGACACTACTACATAACAAAGCTTCTTATTTCTAAGCAGAGATTTTTCCTTTGATGAAAATAACCTTATCAGATCATTGCTAAAACAATATATATATATATATATAGTGGATTGATAAAATACACTCTGGTGTATGGATCGTCTCCCGTACACCAGAGTCGTTTATGAAATCCAAAAATTAAACAGTCGATTCAAACCGTTCAAGTTATTCTCCATATTGAAAAACTCTCGGAGACCAATTTTTACCATTTTTCGAATTTTTTTGCTATATATTATGATATTTTCAAAAAACACTACAATTGGAGTATTTCAGGCCCTCCAATTTGAAAATATCATAATATATAGTAAAAAAATTCGAAAAAATATAAAATTTGGTCTCCGAGAGTTTTTCAATATGGAGAACAAGTTGAACGGTTCGGATCGACCGTTTGATTTTTGGATTTCAAAAACGACTCTGGTGTACGAGAACGATCCGTACACCAGAGTGTATTTTATCACCCCTCTATATATATATATATATATATGATACTTTTATTAGTCTTACATGAAGAATATATCTGCAAACTTGTAAAGACCTGGCAAAAGAATATTTAAATGAAGGGCAGAGAGTACAAAAAAAGGGTATAAAAAGTAACAAACTCCAATTGTTCAGACATTCTTCGTTTCCAAAGAAAATTAAGATCTAAGAAAAAAGGGCAACTTATATATCAAAAGGAAAAGGCAATTTATGTATCAATCGTACTCAATCGGAGATTCTTTAGGAATGAAAACAGGGAACTTGTCCAGCTCATCCAACCAAGGGTTCTGCTTCTCCTTTGCCGGGTTTATGGTTCTAAGTGCCTTCCACACCGCACTATTGCACTTAAAACCCGACCCGAATGCAATTTGCCACAGCCGGTCTCCTCTCCTCATTCTTCCTTTAGCCTCCGTATATGCCAGCTCATACCAGAGCGAGCTGCTTGACGTGTTACCAAATCGGTACAAGGTCATTCTAGAAGGTTCCAAATGCCACTGAGTCAGTTGTAGGTTCTTTTCCAGTTCATCCAATACAGCCCTACCACCAGCATGTATGCAAAAGTGTTCGAATGCGAGTTTAAAATCGGGAATATACGGCTTGATTTTCATTCTTAGCACTTTTCTCAGAACTAGAGTTGTGAAAAAGAGTAGTTGTTCTGACATTGGTAGGACAAGTGGTCCCAAGGTGGTGATGTTTGCCTTCAATGCATCTCCAGCAACAGTCATGAGATCTTTCGAGAGATAAATACCGGCCACTCCCACATCATCCTCTTGTAGTTTCACGCATTGGAAGGCATTGTCATCTGCACCTTTGTGTGTGCGCACTGTGCACTGCAGTTGGTACTTTGACCGCCACCGGTCAGACCGGCGGTTTGACAACAGAATGGCAGCACAACCCATCCTAAAGAGGCCATTCGACAGAAGCATTGAGCGGTTATTGCCCCAGTAACTATTCACTGTTATGGACTCCACACTAACCACCATAGCAAACGAATTACTGTGTGTTTGTAGGAGATCCTTAGCAAGATCAATTGCAATTACTCCGGCACTGCAACCCATTCCACCTAGACTGTAACTAATGATGTTATTTCTTAATTTATAATGATTAACTATAACAGAGGAGAGACTGGGAGTTGGGTTGAATGTACTACAGTTCACTACCAAAATACCGATATCCTTCGGTTTGATCTTGATTTTGGAAAATAGATCATCTACGGCACCAATCATGTTTGTTTCAATTTCCTTACGTGCCTCAGCCATCGATTGGTTAGGTGGTATTGATGTAAGTGATGCAGGGAGATAAGCCTCATCGCCGAGCCCAGATCTCTCTGCAATTCTCCTCTGGAATTGTACATTCTCTTTGGTGAATTTGTTGGATAACTCTAAACATTTCACGTATTTGGCTCGAGTACTCTTAAATTTTTCTTCTGGCTTGTAACATGCAAAATCCACCAAGTAAACAGGCCGAGGACGGGTGAGAAAATACACAGTGGTAAAGAGGATTAGGAGTGTGGTACAAAGCACAAAGGAGATGGAATCAATTTGAAGATCGGACCAAACAGAGATGATGTCATTCATTGAGTAAGTTGATAGGTTAATCAAAATGGCTACCACAGCATAACAAAGGAGGAGGTTCATAAAATGGGTAATCACATAGTGGTAGCCAAGTTTTACATACTTGAGTTTTACGGATTGTTTTAGGTCAGGGAGCTCCGTTTTAGGTGATGATTGATTTTTGGATAAAGAATCAGCACCGGTGGTGGGTTTCTGCTTGGTTGATTCAGCCATGTTTGAGACAAGATGTCCTTAAACAAAGAGAGAACAAAATAAAAAAGGTTTAGACATAAATATTAGCTGCATGACTAAATAAAACTAGATAAACTGAAAGGAAATATAAAATCATGTTGAGATGAGCTAGATAAATTACTGATAAAAAGTTTCAGAATGCAAACAGAAGCATGGATTTGAACGTTATGAATTGCATTTCACAAAAATAAAAAAAACATCATACGAAACTAAGAACAACAATACATATATTATCTTTACACATGGTGAAACTAACCTCAGGTGCCAAGAATGGTTTTGATTGTTTTCTGAGACAAAGGAGGAGTGCACAGGCCCCTCTTTTATAACCAGCCTAATACGGGTTTGGATTCTAGACTTCTAGTGTTGTACGGGTCCTTTTCATGTTGAGACGTTTAAGGCTACCAAAGTGCTTATTCTCAGAAGTCAATAATTTCAAATTGTAGGGATTTCAAATGTATCTAGTCACCCTATTATAATTTCATTTCGTATAAGCCAGAGTCAATTGCACAGTTATTAAAAAGGTCAGAACGTGAAAATAGAAAATGTAAACCGTGCCTAATATGATATTTCGCTGTCAAATTCGGTTAAGTTGGCTAATTTCACATTTATCTTACCTCTTGTGACACATTAATGTGCTCAGTTACTCGCCATAAATGACCACCATAGTAGCAATTGCATCACGATGCTATTATGTTATTACAGGCTATCATTTTCTTTTCTTTTGTTGAGAACTTCGCCGGACTGGGACTACCAATATTTTTTTAAAAAATTTTCCTTTTGTTGAGAACAGCTCTGGCTACAATTTTTTTTTCGAACTTGATAAGTCTGGTCGACTTTAATTCTGTGAAAATTGTTGATCGATTGTATGGATAACACTGACGACAGAGCTGTAATCATGTTCTCTCCGTTTAGAAGAACTAAGAGGTTAACATTTTCTAATTTCTATAAACAGTTGCATATTTTGAGTGCACTTTGTGGTCAGCCTCTATAGAGACGGCATGATTTAAAACAGTCCAATCAGCTGTACAGCATTTGAGCTCAATCTAAACAATCAAAACCTCTCCTGTGTTGTTTTTTTGGAGGGAGCACAAGTTTTAAATTATCATAGCGTCACTTTCTATAGTTTCAGTTTGGTTAGTTTAAAGTACTTAAATTAATTCAAGAATATGCTCCACAGACCACAGATCTTTCTGAGATGCAAACTGTTATGAATTTGTAATTATAATAACATTTGACCCTCAAACATTTATTTCTATAACTAATATTTGAATAGATTGAATCCAACTGTTACAAACACTGACCTCAATGCTTAAATTTGAATTCAACCAGTACAGTTTTTTTTTTTTTTCAAGATTTGCAGAAGCAAAATAATATTGGATGGCTAATTGATTATATTAAATTTAATCTGAAAACTCGTCTCCTAATGAGTTCTTTAAAAATAATGATATGTTGGCAAACCATACAAAAAGTACTGTAGATTTTCATTCTGCGCGTTTTCTAAATTCAATAGAGAAACTTTACTATGAATATATACTCCTCAGGATTTGAGAGAACAGGAAACTTCTTGGACAAATTAAATCAAACACTTGGTGCCCAATTTGATTCAGATTAACATAATCACTTCACATAATTACAAACGCAGAATCCCCTTTGAAAAATTATGGCCGAGAAGGTAAACCGAGATAAAAACTTACCATAGTACTCATACAATTCAAATAATCGCAATAATGCTCATTTGTACAGCATAAAATTTATAGGAGTCCTAATCAAGCCTACCAGCTAAGATGTACACAAATATACACGCTTATATACATGTCATACAGTTTAGAACTAGTATGTAAACTGTAAAGAAACATCTGTACTCAACTACATGTCATACAGTTAAAACTAATATGTAAACGGTAAAGGAACATCTGTACTCAACTATGCTTATTCATCCATTAATTATATGAATATAAACTATCAAAAGACAACACAGCTTGACAGCTGCGGTCAAGATATCGAAAAAATATAACAATCAATAGGCAACACCACCAGAAAAACCATCACCATCATGAAGCAAGCTCTCTGTCAACCAATACCCATCCCATGAACCCCCGACTCTCTGGAATACATTAAAAAGGAAAAATAAAATTATAATTATATAATAAAGGAAAGGATATTGCTTGACAGATACTATAAAGGTCAGAAAATTATTGTAATTAAAAAAATATAGAATTAAACGACCTGCACCATGGTGAATTGAAATACTTCTTCCTCCTCTGGCCTTGACCCTCTAACCCAGACCCTTTGCTTGAACCGGTTCTGCTAGGATAATAATATTTAGAAAGATACCAAATACGCGTAAATCCCAAATGGAGGAGCAATTTAACTCTCAACAAGATGTATAATCAAAGAATAAAAGAAAGCTGGTTTTGAATGCTGTCACTCCTCCATTTTTTCAATTGAAATAAAGGTTATCAGTGGGCTGGCCTGAATAATTTTAGAAGTTGGAAAATGTGGTATGGATGATGTTCTAATATTCCAATGGGGTAAACAAAATACTTCCTGTTTTACAGAGACATACTTGGGGTATACTCACTAGCACATTTTTCCTAATTTAAAAAGAAAAAGTTCTTTTTGTCGGTGCCGCCCAAAGATATAATTTTATTAATAATAGAATAAGCTCAGTTTATCAATATTAAACCAGAAGTGCCTCCAGAGAAAGCATTGTTAGAGGACAGAAAAGAAAAGAAGGAAAATTTAAGAGCTAGGAGCACAAACAGAAATCTAATAATAGAATAAGCTCAGTTTATCAATATGAAACGTAGCAAGGACCACAAACAGGTGCAAAAATTGGTGATCTCGCGTAAATTTAAGAGCAAAATTGAGCTAGAATCTAACTTTCTATATCTTTCATGGTGGTTGAACGGGGACGAAAGAGAGAATTTCGTGTTACATTGTCCTAAATGGTACATTGAAATTCCAATACTGTGTTTAGAGTGCTGATTTGCATGCAAACTTCTGAAAAATAAAACATTTTTTGCAAATTTGGCAACAAAGGAATGATGCCTAATTGGGTTTGTACTTAAGCTTCACTATAAAAATAAAAAAAAGTTAAAAAAAAAACAATTTCAAAGCCAAAAACATGGGTTCCATGCAAGATTCAAATTGTAATGACCTGATGTCAGCATTTGCATTTGCCATGTTGTGTGCTCATCAGCCTACTGTATAGGAGCACATTTTAAATTATTATTCCTAAACTTATCTAAAACTGGATAAATTTATCAAAGCTCAACAAAAACTCAGCTCATCTAAAACTGTATTTGTAGTTTCACCAGACAGATGAAGAGCCTTTTGGATGTACTAGTCTTTTATGAATGACTGTAAAAGCCATATCTTTTGTTGATGCGCTTTAACAAAATGTACTTTACAAAGTAGAGGTGGCGGAAACTTACCTGAACCAAACAACCCACCTGACCCACCTGGAACTCAAAACCAAGCTGACATAATGCTTTGGAAAGTCAAACTGACACGAACCTGACACAACTCAACTTGAGAAGACCTGAAGGCAGACAACCTGAAATCCAACCCAACCAGAAATCTAAGATACCTGAGGAAACTAAAAACTTGAGCCGGCCCAAACCGAACCTAAATGACCCAAAAACCAACAAAGTGGCTTGAACTCAAACAACCTGAAACCTCAAAAGAATGTGAAGCTTGCTGAACCAAAATATGATTTGACCCAAAAATCATTTGAAGCTTCAAAACCCAACCTGAAACTCAAAATGATTGAAAAACAGCCTGATTCAATGTCGGTCGATTAGAAAGCTCATCCACCCTGACCTACTATGACCTCAGATCCAACAATCATTCAAACTCAAACTGAACCCAAGCCAACCCACCCAATTGCAACCTCTATTACCTATTCTAGATCAAAATATGTGGATAGTGAAACTAGCAGATTAAAAAGTGGCACTTGCGACCTAAAAGTTAAATAAAAGGAGAATGAAAGCTCATGAAAGTAGACATTTGGATAGAGAATAATTGTTTTTCAGAATAAAAAATAAAACTAGCTACCTTTAAAAAGAAATTTCATCAGACTACTATCCTCTTTAACCCATAAGCTGCTTAAGATCTTTCTTTCCTTGTGTGAAAGAAGAACCCGATACGTTGAGTGGTGAAATATTCGTCTGAATCTCTCAAACTGAGTTGAAAATTGTAAAATTTTAACACAGGAAAAGAAAAAAAAAATGTAGCAATTTATCTAACAAAAAGATGTAGGCATCGCCCACAAAGCTTAAAAATTACCAATTCTGCCCCTACAACCCTACATTTTACTCTTATAAACTACACAAATTAGCAACCTGGCTTACTTTTAACATAAATGAAACAAAAGGGAGAAACATTTTTGGGTACTTCTGAAGAAATCGAAAACAAGGTAAAGTTGAATAATATCTACCATGCATTAAATGATTAATAGGTACAAGAATACTCCACTATTTCTACATGGGTAAAGAAATTCGATTGTAATTTTCAGGTTTGTAGGGGCTGCAAACTGCTCCAATCAAATGTAACTCGAGAAGAAAAAAAGTCACTTACCTGACCTAGATCAAAATGAGGCCCAAAGTAACTTGACCTTTCAAAAGGATCAAATCCTGCAAACTAACAAAGTAAAAAGGGCAAAGAAACTTTATTAGATAACATACAGTAAGGAATTTACCTGTACATGCAAAACATTCAATTCTGGTACTGCTCTAAGTCGTATCAGTAACAATTACAAAGAAGATTCTTTCCTATACCAGACACGACCACAGTATAATGGTGCCAGTACTGGTAAAGTCATACTAATTCAAACTCAATTCTCAATTGAACACATCACTTTGGTTGGTAACTTGGTATGTTGTAATACTAGGCTTGACAAATACCATAAACAAATCAAGAGCTTACAAAACCCACCCGGTACATGACCTCAATTCCATAGTCCTGACAAGGCTGATCATTGTATTTAAGCGCATCGAGTTGGCACTGTACAGCCTCCTCAGCACTGAACTGAAACAAAATGTAACACCACATGTCTGAATTACTATGATAAACTTTCTAACAATTAGAATAACATGTTATTATCTTTCAAACCCAATAAATTTATTATATGTGAGAATACATACATCAAGTCTGGGTCCAAATGGCCTTTTCTTTCGCGATTCTAACCTGTTAGGAAAAGAAAATCGGCAAAAGAACCGAATCAGTATCTAGAAATAAAGACTTAGAAAAACTGGAGAAGAGGAGTAAAGCACCAATTGGAGGAGAGGAAATCGGGAACGGGAACATCCGACGAATCTCTCGAGCAAGCGATCACCTTCCGAGTGTTCAGTCGGCCTGACCGAGTGGGGCCCGGTGTCAGAGAGATCGATCGGAGAGGAGCCCAAGTCGCCATCTCTCTCGGCTGTTGTGAGTGCGCGCTATTGCGCGGGTGTTTTTTTTTATTTATTTATTAATTTTATTTTTATGAGGCCAGTAAAATTTTAGAAGTTTACACTGGTTTTTGTGACGTGGGGCCTACCCTCTTGAGAAGCAATAATATGGGAATTGACTTGGCACCTTTAATAAGCACATCCAGAATAACCAAATTACCCTTTACTTATTGAGTGCATTATTTAATTAATTGCATTTTATATTTAATAAAATAAGGGTATTTTGGGGGTAATTATTATATGGAACGGAGGTTTTGTTGAATTTTTCGGGGGTCCAGATCAGTGTTGCAACAAGAGGTCTGGCAAGCGTTTAGTCAACTGATTAGTTAATTAATAAATAGTCAAATTCCGGAGGTTATATCGTCATGCAATTTGCGTAACTTGGTCAGTTTGAGCTGTAAATTATGGTTTAGTTCTGTAACTTGGTTTTTGAAAGATGATTTTCATGTATACATTTCAATTCGGTTTAGAAATCTAGTCTATGTGCCCAACAAACAACTCACCTTAGCTGTTATGCGGGGATTTTAATTTGACACTTCATCTAGATGAAAGAACAAATCCTCTGTACAATCAAATTGGAACAACAGATTTCGCGAACCTTGTGGATGAACTGCATCTTTTGGATTTAGGCTCCGTTTGAATGAGATGTGGGAATAAGAGAATAAGAGAATAAGGAAATAAATTTATTATAAACAATCCAAACTCTTCAAAAAGTTACACACTTCCCAATACTTCTTCCCTTATTCCTCTTATTCCTACACCATCCAAACAGAACCGTAGGAATAGTTTCTTCCTAGGAATAACATCTTCCTACAATTATATATACATAATTTCAACAAAATAAGCTAAATACTAATAACTAAATGAAATTTTATGTGCTCTTTAATTAGTACTTTATTTAATATTAAAATAATAATTTTTAATAATTTATTTAAATTAATATCAATTTGCTTATTCCTAATACACCATCCAAACAACATTTCTTATTTCCGTTTGGATGGGTGCAAGAATAAGGGAATAGTTTATTCCTACTTCCAAATTTATTATAAATAATCCAAACTTTTCACAAAATTACACACTTTCCAATACTTCTTCCCTTAATCCTCTTATTCCCACACCATCCAAAAGGAGCCTTTAAATTACACACTTCCCAATATTTTCTTCCCTAATGATATCGTCATTATTTGTTGGTATTTGGACAATACTTGGCACTCAAATAACACTCAAACCATTGAATTATTTAATAAATTGCTATGATTTTCAAGGAATTGGCTCTACCGTCGTTTCTTCCCTTATTTTACAGGACTTTGATGATTTTATGGTGATATTTGAGCTATTTGAAGGTTTCTGGCACTTGGCATACGCTAGACGACTCATTCCTAGCACTTGGAGGCACTTTCCAAACCACCGTTCGGACCAAATGACTCATGCTCGGGCCTAATGGAGAATTAAGAGAAGCAATTGGTCAAATAGAATCATTAGCATTGTAGAGCTCATCCTAAGATTTTCAACGGTTTTTGAATCGCCTCAATCGGAGTCCGGATGGAGGAATTATGGCCGAAATACTATCTCAATGCTGAAATTTCTAGCTCTCTGGTCAGACCGAACAGACCCCTGGTCGGACCGAACAGAAGCTTGTCCGACCCGAACAGAAACCTGTCAGACCCGAACAGACCCCTGTTCGGACCGACCAGACTGTCGAAAAATCATATTTGGAAGTATTTTCAACATGGAAACTCGTATTTTGGCATGTTTTCTTGCCTTGACGATCAGGCAACCTCCCAAGCACTTGAAAACTACTATATAAGCTCCCCTAAGCCTAAGGAAAGGGTATCCAACCTTCCATACCACAAAATTTCACTTTCCATAGGCGTTTTTCCCTCTTCCACCATGAGAGATCATCAAAACTTGGTTCTTTGAAGCGACGACAGCAAGGAGACGAGTTTTGTGACCATTTTGCAACACCCCACTGCCTTGGAGATCGAAGATGCAAGCATACAAGAGTATTTGGTTATATTCTTCCATGTCTTTGTCGTTAATTTCATGGGCTTGTATCTTGTTATTTCTATGCTATTTGTTGTGTGTTTTAGTACTATGTTAGGCTAAATTTATGCAGTCTTAGGGATAAGGTAGTAACTTAGGATTGGATGTTGTGATTTGACTCGATATGATATGATATGTTTTGTTGAGAATTATATTAATTGCTTGTTTGAATTGCTTGTGATTTCCTAATCACCTTCTAGTTGTACGGCCGCATCTAGTCAAGTCTAAGTTAGGATAAACAATATTAGTTCAAATAAAGTATTTGGGATAAATCGTAGATCCGAAAGGGGAGATTAGTTGACACCAAAAGTGTAACTTTTAGACAAGTCCAAAAGACCTCTAGATATTCTTATGAACTCCAACAAACAAGTTTAAGTTGATTGAATTCTATACCAAAAGTTGTGAACCAGTTGAGTTAATTAGGTTAGGTTGTGATTAAACCAATTTATATTCCAACAAGCGACAGCTGAGGTTTAGTAAATCTAGGTTTAGCCAACAAACCCTAACGCACAACATAAAGTATCATAAAAAGTCAAAATCACACACTTATACCATCTGTTCGGACCGAACAGATTCCTGTTCGGACCGAACAGAGCGGTATATGCTTGAAAAACACCAATCGATGCACGAAAGTGATAAATTTTGTGTTCTATAGTCCAAAACAAGGTGAAACCTGAACCCTAAGACGCTTTTTATATTGTTTGAAAATCTAAAAACTTTACTTTGCTTATTTAGATTATTTTAATTTACAAAACAACAAAAAAAATAGCTACTTTGCTCGCACTTTTATATTTAATCAACTAAAATTCATAAAAACTATCTTGTCTAGCTTTTGAAAAAGGATAAGTCTGGTAATCAATTGTACCGTCCCTTGGGTTCGACCCTAAAGCTGTACTTCAAAAGACTAGTGAGGTTAGCCCTAGGTTTATAAATTTATTTGATTTCTAGGTCATAAGCCTTCATCACCTAATTCCTTATTCCTTCCTTATTCTTTAACCATCCAAACGGAGCCTACAATCATTTAGATATTGTTTAGATGACCAATCGACATTCTTCCCAACTTGTATCAAAATCTAGTTGATTAGTTTGGGTAAATTTTGGTCCATGCGATTTGCTCCAAATTACTTAAACGAACGATATTCGTACGCTTGCAGCCACTGACGGATCTAGGTGTAACAAAGGAGTGTTAATGACACTTCTATTTTTGAAATAATATTACTACATATGAATATTTATAATTATAAAATGTAAATTTGTTATATGTACTCTATATTTGAACCCCATAAATATTTAAATGATTTTTCATTGGTGAACCCCATAAAATTTTTGTAGTCTATTTTTATTGTGAGGTCTTTTTGGATCGATTAACAATTTTTATTTGTAAAGAATTATTACCATACAAAAAGATCATTTTTATAAACAGAAAAGAGAAATGTAGTTAATTTGTTTTAGTTCTTGTTTGTGGGCCTTTCAATTAATTAAATAGATCCAAAATATAGGCCGAACATAACTATGATGGATAACCTCATAAGCAGTCTAGCCGAACAACTACGATGGAACAGAAAACAAATAAGAAAAAATTGAAAAAAAAGAAGAAAAACAATTATATAAATAAAATAGTACTAACAAATATTAATACTAATAAAAAAATTAAAAGGTATTGCTGCCCAAAATTTACCTTTTTATTTATCAAATCAATTCTTTTATTTTCTAGTTAATTTATGACATACTGAAATTCTAATTTAAGCATGGTTTTAAAATGCGATTTATGCGGTTTAACGGTTGGGTGGTGATTTAGTGTTTATCGGTGATAAAACGAATAAAACAAAGATATAACGGTTGTGCTATGTGAACAAAAATCAAGATAAAACGGAAAAAACAGAGTTTTTTAAAAGTTTGAATTTGAGTCAAATTCAAGTTTGAAATAAGTTTGAAACATATCTAATTTGTAGGTTGTATCATATTCTTCTTATGACAAATGTCGAAAACAAAAAAATTCTTTATATAAAAAATAATATTTTTTATTTAAATATTATTAATTTATTAAATTTTTTTTCAAATTTTTTTTACTTCGTCCAGGTGAACCTCCATTCAAAATTTTCTGGCTCCATCCTGCTTGCAGCCACAATTTAAGTATACTGGCCATCGACATATACGTACGTACGTATACATACTACCAGCTAGTTAGCTATACATCGCGTTCAGGCTGGTACCAACCTTTAGTCAACTTCGAAACCCTTCAAATTAATGCAACGATGCCAAATTATCAAATCCTTCTTTTCTTTATTTTTTTCTTCTGACGTACTCAGTCACATGGATTAGGACCGGAACTGTTAGGCGCTCTCTAGGATCTGGCTTCTTTTACTGATGTCATCTTGTTCAAATAAGATCAACGGATAGCAGCCTCGCAGATTTCCGATGATGACGTGGCGTTTGTAGATTCCTGTAGGAATTGAATCATGTTGGAATTTCTACGTACAATATTAAGTTCAAGTCGGTTTGACTGCGATAGCCGCCGGTTGGCCGGCCGCCAATGCCGGCATCAGATATTCATGAGAGTCAACAAATAGACGGTTCCTGGTTGAAGTAAATGAACTTGCAATATTTTTATTTTATTTTGGATAACTTTAATTTCATATTTGTAATTATTTTTTATGCCTCTCTGTTTATGATTTATTTCTCATAAAATATTAATTATAACAATCATCATGACTAAAATGATGAGGACAATGATGGTGGTGACGATGCTGACGATGGTACTATAATATAATTTGGAGTAGTACAATTAGAAGTACAGAAAAATAAAAAAAATGACAGTCAATAATAAAAAGTTTTGGTATTTGGGATCTTGTAATTAATGAATTAGGTCTGGACATACTTTGCTAGCTACTTGTTTGGTTATATTGTTCTTTCCATTTCTGCCTGACGTTAATGCACACGTTTTTACAATTTGTCAGCAAATATGTGCATTTTATTTTAATCATTTTCTTATTCCTTTTCGTAAAATTTCTCTTGTTAATATCTTTCTTAAACCTACAAAATATTCAAATAATTTGTCTGATAAATTCAATGTTGAACCTCGATCTAGCAAACCAAAATAAATAAATAAAAACTCAAGTAATCCCAACTTGTTGTCAGGATCCTAATCGAATAAATTAGTCGACACATTGTATTCCGATATAAAATCACTTAAATTTAAATAACTTATACAAAAATACAGAACTGAAATAAAATATAGATACGAGTTCTCTAACTGACAATTATTCAAATCTGAATTAATCATGTCTAGACTCTAGAGAATACATATTCAATTTACTATGAAATAATAGTGACTATATACAGATGATGATAGGGCCTGGCCCACCATAGGCCCCGGAAGAAAATACCCAGACAGCAAGCAGGCCGGCCCAACAAGAAATTGGGAGACGAAGTAACCTCGAGGGCGAGACAAAGCCGAGAGCGCGAATACAGTCTACAACCCGAGTTTAGGAGATTCGAGACCCAGGTAGAGAGGGGTCCGTATCCTCTGCCAACTTTTTGAGGTTGGTAGAGTGTCAATTTTTTATCTGAGCCTAGGGCTGAAAACGGTAGCCGTTTCAACCGTTCTTTCGTTTCGTTTCGTCTGGAACGAAACGGTAACGGATAAGGATTTCAGTTTCGTTTAAGGAATGAAACAACTAACGCAAATAGAAATATTGTTTCGTCTCAGAACGGAACGATTAGTGAAACTGGTACGTTTCGTGGTCGTTTATTTCGCGCATTTCGTCTAAAATTTTTTTCATGGTTTTATTATTAGATTGCAGAGGACCTCTGCGGAGAGATCGAGAGAGAAACGAGTAAAATTAGATTTCTGCAGCGTCGCTCCGTCATTTCTTCGTCGAACACAGTCAAATCTATCTCTTTCGCCTCTGCACCACCCAGTACAATCGTCGTCGAGAGCGAGAGGTGATGATGGTGCCTCCTCCTTTTTCCCGCGTGACTTAACCTGTCATTTCTCTATTTCTGTTTCATACAAAATGCAGAATAATTTATTTTCTTGCATCTTAATAAAAATGCAAAACAGTTAGGTAGTCAAAGACGGTTATAACCGTTTTGATCGTTCCCATCAACAAAACGATCAACGCAACATGTGTTAAACGGATGCAACAATCAACGCAATAAGCACAAAAATTTCGTGCATCAATGCAACGGTTAACGAAAATGACCACTTTCGTGGTCGTTTTCCACGTTATGCACCCCTATCTGAGCCGGTCGATCTAATTTCGATGGTTAAAATTTTTCAGAGATATCAGTCTGGTTACATGCACGGAACTCTCTTAACTATTGAAATTAGAGGTTGACATTCTACCAACTTTTTAAGGTTGGCAGAGGATATGATAACCGCAAGTACAAACTGCATGGCTCTGCAACAGGCCTGACAACAGCAGAGATGTGTATCTGGTCTAAACAGAGACCAATTTCCTACATCAAATTGAGGGCTTAAACTAGATCTGTAATAAAAAAAAATGAGCAATGGAATTCCACTCCCACTGTGATTCATGTCTTTAATTCTCTAGTTACGAGCAAAACACCTCTAATTAATCCTAATACACCTGAATTTATTTCTCAATACGGCCCACTGGGCTTTGAAAATTTAGTTACTTTTAAGATGCTCGATGAAATCTGACACGAACACGAAGGCATGAAGCACATATCGGATATCCCAACTACCATCCATGGTGACATCCTGCCATCTTAGGTTAATAAATTAGCTTACTAGTCTAGAAGTTAGCTAGGTTAATCCTATACATGTGCAAACACCCCCTTACATCAGTCTCCATGATATCGTAGGTAAATAGTCTTATTTGTAAAAAATAAATCTATAATTTAAGTTATTTTTATTTTTAATATAAATTTGAAGCTCTTCTAACCATTCACCATTGCAGCATGCACGGTTTTCTCTTCAAATTTAATCTGATGTCTTATGTAAGTTTATTTTTTCTTGTCGTATAAAGAGAATGTACACATATGATATAATATATGTAAGTTGTAAAAAAGTTTTTAATAATACAACTTTTACGGTATATATGAATTTCTTATACATGAATTCAAGGTCTTTAATATTTATGTCCAAATATGTTCTGTTTTGGTCGCAAGCATACGACTTTCGTGGAGTAATTCGAGGTCAATTCGCAAGAACGGAACATTTTATTAATCTAGTTCTAATCCTAATCAATTAATCAAGTTTGGATACAAGTTGCAATTAAGGTTATAAAGGATTGAATCAAATTCTAAAGCCGTTGCAAGGTAATTAAAAGGTCCTAAATTAACTGCTCAAAAATTGGGGTTTAAACTCTCATATATTAGGTTTATGGATTTAAAAATTGGTGTTTTTATTCACTCAATCCTCCCCTAATAATTAGATTTTATTAAGTTTTAACTAATATGATTAATAATTTGGTCCCTTGGGCCTCTCAGCACTAATCCAAATGTAATTTTTGAAGTCCATCATCAAATCTTTCTTCGGTCTATAGCATTTTTTTCTCTTTTTTTCTATTCATTTTTTTATTTAAGAGAGAAAAATCTAATTATGTTGAGCGACGTCAACTCACTCTGAAGTTTTGTCGCTCTAGCTCCATGCAACCACCCTTCTTCTTGTGCCAAGATTGTACCCTTACTCTTCTGACCTCTGTCATGGCCCCGTTATTTCCCTATCTTGGCTTCGCCACTGCTGTAAGCGGCCAGCTTATTTCTCAGCTAGCACAAACAACCCGTTTAGAACTCAAGCGGCCCGCCTAGTCTGATCAGATGAATGTGCATATTACTAAAAAAGGCTTATAATTTATATATAACTATAAATATTTATATTTTGGAAGAACCATTTTTTGAGGAAAAATTTTATCAAAAGACAAAAATACTTTCAATATTATTAAAAATGACTATTATTTTTAAAAATAGCACAGCTATAGCGGCACTAACATTGCCGATATAGCAGTACCTTAAAAACAAAAAAATTTTGCCTATAGCGGCAATAGTAGTGCCGCTATAGGACTTCTCTTTTTTTTGTGACGGTTGATTTTTTTTTTCCTTTTTTCGTTCTTTTCTTTTACTTTTATTTTTGTGTTTTTTAATATTTTTACATTTTAATAAATTTAATAATATATAGTGTTCCAAATACGTGCCGTGTCAAACACGTCATGTTCGAATTATTTGTTGTGTCATTAGTGTTCTTCAATCGTGCGTGTCGTGTTGTGTCAAACACGATGGTGTTGACACGAACTACTTTTTAATCGTGTCATGCTTAGTGGTAAGAAGAGACAACATGACACGCATCCTGACACGTCACGACTGACACGATCGTTTCGTGTCATGTTAGTTGTGTTAAATCGTATCAGATTATTTTATTATTTTTAAATTTAAAAAATATTAAAAAAATAAAAGTAAGCGAAAAATTACTAACCGTCGTAATAAATTATTTGATTAAGTTAAAACTTTTTATTAATATTTTTCATAAAAAATAATTATTAGATTAGAACAATATTATGATTTAAATGATGGTAAATAATATGATGTAGTATTATAAATTGAAATTAAATTATTAATTTTGCTTAAATAATCAATATTAATAATTAAATTTGTGTTCTTCAAAATGACACGACACGACACGATACAAATATAAAATTGACACGACACATTCGTGTTGTGTTGGGACATTAGAAAGCTTGACACATGCGTGTCATGTTATCTCTTATCACCACTAAACATGACACGACACGATAAAAAAAAAGAAGTTTGTGTCAACACGATAGTGTTTGACACGACACGACACGCTCGATAGAAGAACATTAATAGCACGACAAATGATCCGGACATGACGTGTTGACACGACAATATGACACGGCACGTATTTAGAACACTATATATTATACAATTTATTAAAATATAATAAAAATATTAAAAAACTCAAAAAAAATAAAAGAAAAAAAAAACGAAAAAAGGGGAAAAAAATTCAGTTGGCACAAAACAGCCATAGGCAATTTTTTTTTGTTTTTAAGGTACTGCTATAGTGGCAATGGCAGTGCCGCTATAGCTGTGCTATTTTTAAAATAAAAATTAATGCTTTGTCATTTTTAATAATGTAAGGGTATTTTTGTCTTTAATAAAAATTTTCCTTTTTTTAACAAAAAGAAAATAAACAGTTTCTAGTTACGGACTCCACTCATGAGTCATGACACCGGATTCGGACTCCACTAATTAAACCTTGGTTAATCTCCCACCGACACTATCTGCTTCCTTCCCGATCCTCCTTTTCGTTGCAAAACACGCACAAAAACCCAACTGAAACCAGAGAGAGACCAATTTCCAACATTACTACCAAAAGCCCAAAAAAAGCGCAAAGATGATGTCCGGCGGTGGTTACACCTCAATCGACAACCAGAAGGTCTCCGGATCCGTACCGGTAAGCTCACCTCCCTCTCTCTCTCTCTCTCAGATCTCTTCTCTTATCACTTTCTCACCTCACATTCCCTTTCCACAGGCCGCCACCGGCCCAGATCCCGCCGCAGTCAGATTTACAGGTCCGCATTATCTCTAGATCTACCTTTTGTTTTTACTCACTCTGATCTTGCCAGCTTAACGGTGGAACTTTTTGTTGTTTGGTTGTTTGCCATCGCAGATTCGAATCTCCAGACATTTCCCCCTTCCGAAACGCAGGGGAAGATCTCCGCTGTCTTTCGCCCTCCCCAAGATGCTGATGGTACTGAATCCAGATCTCTCAGTGTTTTTCATGTTTTTAAGATTTCAGATGGACTAAGACTAATTTCTAGGTTCAGGATCTGATTACAGATATCAGTTTAGGAGCTTAAACTGAAAAGAGATGGGTTCATGTGTAAAAATAATTCATCAGCTTTGCCTTATTTTGCTAGTCTCATGTGTATAATTGTGTATAATTTATGAACATTTCTGATGGAATAAGTAAGCTCCCCAGGTGACAAAGACATGCCAGAATTTTTTCAATTTCCTGGGATACATGTCAAAATTTTATCTTGTTCCTTATGTTAGTCAATCCAAATCCATGGTATGACTTAAATTGTTTGGTGTAATGTATGTATTTTAACCTGGCCAAACTGGTTTGCATATCTGCCTCATTGCAAAATAAAAAATATGAATCAGCTAAAATATATAAGAAAAGACTCAATATCATTTTTCTTGCTGTTTCCCTGCAAAATATGACTAAAGTAGCCTTCAAATATAGGTTTGAATGTCGAATCCGCTTTTGTTGTTGCTTCTTATGCACATGGAAAAAAATTGGTGCTATATCAAATTTCAGTAGTCTAGTTATGTAGTATATACTTCAGTTTCATAAGTTGAAATGTTGATTTGGTGGTTGCAGATACATTCTCTAGGCCAGGGAAGGGGGCAAAAGGTAGTTCCGATGAGTCTGGCCAAGCTACTGGCTGGTTCAGCATGTTCTCAGTCGCAGCATACAAACCATACTTTGATGTGGACACATCAGATGTGGTGGAGAGAATAAGGGACTCACTCTTCCCTTTTAAGGATAGCTTCAATGAGAAAACCACCGACAATCCAGACTTGTCAGTTTCTTTTCCTGCAGCTAGTTAATTGTTGTTGCCTTTCCTTCTCTTTATTGGTTGATGCAACCCCAAAAGTATTTCTTGATCAAGGCTATTTAGCTACCTTAAAATTTGTGGTTCAGTCAATGTTCCTCCAGCTGCTGATTGATCTGGTCTTGCGGGACCCTGAGAGCTTACTGTTGTTGACTAGCTTAAATATGAATGAATTGAACCAATTGTCAGTCCTATACAAAACAACCAAAAATTGGAGAGTTTGATAATCTCATTGGGTTAACCAGACTTGACTCAACCAAACATGTATTGGGATTAGGTCATCTGGATTTCTTCAGCTGCTAGGATATTGTGACAAACTCTAACCAGAATTATACATTTTGATAAAAAAAAGAAAAAATGCTGACCTAAATCATGTACAGCCATAATGAAAATGATGGGACCTAGTCTCTTTTTATATGCTTGGTCTCTGTTTGGAGTTCTTTTTTTCTTCAGTTACCATTTTACCAGCTAGAAAAAGCTGGTATTGAGAGATGAGGACAATACTTAACCCCTTTGCTTTAATTAGGTATGGTCCATTCTGGATATGCACCACATTGATATTTGTGGCGGCTGCGATCGGCACATTTGTGACATACTTGGCTCACAAGTGGCAGAAGAAAGACTGGAATTATGACATCAACTTAATAACCTGGTCTGCTGGACTATTTTACGGCTATGTTACTGTTGTGCCCCTTGGCCTTTATCTAATTCTCAAATACTTCTCAGCCCCGTCAGGACTAGTGCAGCTGTTTTGTCTCTATGGATACTCTCTGTTTGTCTTCATACCTGCCTCTGTATGTCAATTTTATTATTTATTACATTTCTCCTCTATAGATAGCTATTTTTTTCTATAGTATTTCATGCATTGTCATATGAGTCAAGAAAATACCATCATACCCGACAACACCGCAAATAATAAACCTTACAGATCCCTATAACAAGGATAAAATTCTCCTAATATCCTTCATCTTCTTGTACTCATTGATTAGAGAGAGAGTTAAAGAGTTGCTATTTTGGCGCCTTCCATTGTAAATTGGAGAAGGGGAGGGTCCAAGGAATTGTCTCATTTATTTAGGTTTATATATGTTATCCCTTTTTCTGTATGATATTTCTTGTATTGTAAAGCTTTTAAGTATTTATGACATCTTTAAGGGCTGATATATCAAATTGCCTCAAAGTTATAGGATTGTGCATGAATGCATTCTTTCAATTTCTTTTGTGTAGCCTGTTCTTTTATTTCTATGTTGGTACTGTTTGTATGTCTTGTACACATAACCAATGTATCATTGGTTATTCTTTGTTTCACTGAAATCATCATCTGGCATCCTGAAATTCCAGCATTACAAATTTTTTGGCTTATATTCTAAATTTTCTATTTTCTTCTATAAGCACACAGCCACACACCGCACACGCCATGCATACACATTTAGTAATTTTTTAATTTCTAATTTGCTTTTCTTTATTCTTTTACTGTGTAACTTGTGGTTTATATGAGGTCCAATATACCATTTCAACCTGAATTTTTGTTTTTAATGCAGTGCCTCTCCATAGTGCCAATAGAGATATTCCGATGGGTTATTGCTGGTGTCGCTGGTTTCATGTCGGCTACTTTTGTGGCTGTAAATCTGAGGGCCCACATTGTTTCATCAGGCGAGAGATGGTTTCTAATTGTCGCCGGGATTTTCTTACTCCAGCTGGCTTTAGCTGTGGTTCTAAAGCTTTACTTTTTCACCATAACTGTAAGCTCCCATTGAAAACAAAAAAACATAAAAGGTCATTCATGTAAGATGTCGAGGAATATCAATTAGCTTCTCTAATGCTAAATGTGATTAATTTTGTCCTCCATTCTTTGTGTATCTGCCTCTTAATGTATGTGAGTTATGCTGGCATCATTCTTTTTGTTAAACAAAAGAAGGAAAGAGAGAGAAGAAAAACAGTGTGATCTTGCATTTATATAGAACAATAATCTTTGCCCTGTATGCCATATATCTTTTGTGTACAGAAATATGAGGGTATTCAATTATGCGGCATCATTTAGTTTCGGATGGTGTACTTGAGAACTGATGATACCATGAGATAATTAACACACTGTTCACATTAAAATAAACTACACTATAAATTCTGTATCAAAAGATGAGGTTGAAGTCTTCAAATCACCTGGTGTTTCGAACTCTTTTTTAGCTAGCATCTTCCACATAGAGCATTGGCCTATTTATTTATTTTTTCAGTAATACCCATGTTGCCAGATGCCAACACTGCAATTTATCTTTGATGGAAGCGAAACAGGAATAACGCAATAACCTAAAAAGGGAAAATTTTTTCTGTATCCCTCAGAACTTAGGCACTTACTCATAGTAAAGCCCACTTAGGCACTTACTCATAGTAAAGTCGTTTAAACACTTTAATTAATTGTATGTAATTTCTTTTAATTCTTACGTTTAGAAATGAGAAAACATTTTGGTGAGAAAAGTGAACAGAAACACCGATTAATACAATGGGAGTAAATGCAGAAAAGTTGAAAAAAGCAGACGGACAGATTAGTGAATGGATGGACCTTCTATTGCGCTTCGTAGACATTCCATGCATATAGTAAATTAGTAATGCTTGCGAATTAGGCTTCCTGTTGTTTTGTGAGTACTGTAACGTGTCGAAACTTGTTTCTAATAAATCCGTAAGGTACTAACTACTAACATATAATCCAAACTTTCTGAACCAAATTTATTTTGAAGAATTTAAAACCAAAATATTATTTCGCAAACAGAATAACAGGTCTAATTAGCATTTTAGCAGGAGAATGTTGGACCCTGCATTGGATCCTTAGTAAATAAAAAAACAAAGGCCCAGCGCATACTATTTTTCTTTTGTCATGCAGGAATGCAGCCATGCTCATGCAGCATCAATTTGGTCCAGAAATTATAACCACCATCGCTATCCTCCGTTCCCTTCCGCGCGCTCTGTTCTGCATCTCTCTACCATCGCTAACCTCAATTTCCCTCCCGCGCGCTCCCCTCCTCTTCAGATGCGCTCTCCTCCCCTTCTCTCTGGTGCGCGCTTCCCTCTTCAGATGCGCTCTCCTCCCCTCTGATCCTCTCTCCTACTCCCGACGCTCCCTTTTCTACCTCCTTTAGACCTCGCCTTCTTTTTTCGTCTCCCTTGGACCTCGCCTCACAGCAAAACAAATTGAACACACAAAAGTAACAATTGAACATATGAATGAACAAAGTGAACATATACACCAACAAAGTGAGACATATAAAATAAGCACAGAAGTCTGATGAGCAGCAAAACAAATTGAACACACAAAAGTAACAAATTGAACATATGAATGAACAAAGTGAACATATACACTAACAAAGTGAGACATATAAAATAAGCACAGAAGTCTGACCAGCAACAAAACAAATTGAACACACAAAAGTAACAAATTGAACATATGAATGAACAAAGTGAACATATACACCAACAAAGTAAGACATAAAAAATAAACACTGACGCACAGTAAAACAAATTGAACACATAAACTAACAAAGTGAACATATGAATGAACAAAGTGAACATATACACCAACAAAGTGAGACATAAAAAATAAACACTGACACACAGTAAAATAAATTGAACACATAAAAGTAACAAAGTGAACATATGAATGAACAAAGTGAACATATACACCAACAAAGTGAGACATAAAAAATAAATATTGACGCACAGTAAAACAAATTGAACATATGAATGAACAAAGTGAACATCTACACCAACAAAGTGAGACGTATAAAATCAACACAAAAGTCTAATGCACAGCAAAACAAAATGAACACTTAAAATAACAAATTGAACAGATACAATAAACAAAGTGAACAAAATCTGACGCACAGAAGGAAGAGAGGGTAAGGGAGAGAGATGAACAAAATCTGCAGTTTTGCCATCACTTGCCATCGTTAAACACAAAATGTACACATAAAATAAACAAGATAAATATTTAGTTGGTCAAAGTGAACACTTACAAATACATAAGTGTTGTCATCACATGTTCAAATTTTTATATGCATATTTAAATTGAACTTATTTGTTTCTGTATGTTCACTTTGATCATTATATATGTTCACCTTGTATATTTTATGTGTTCATTTTGTGTTTAACGATAGCAAGTGATGGCAAAACTATATACGGCAGCAATCAATTTCCTTTTTTTCCCTTTGTCAAATTAACCATCTTCGACTGTACTCAGAATTGTTTGCTTTATAGGCTTATAGCTCACCTTGAAACAAGTTAAAACTTTTTTTTTATTATTATTGTGAAGTTAAACGTGGTCTTCTCTTGTGAGTAGTTGCAAAAGTCTTCAATTGTTCAGTGCTTTCTAAATCTCCATCTCCGGTCTCCCTCCTCTAGTGAAAGTTTTAACCTAATTCGTAAAAAGCACGCAGACAATTTTGAAGAAACCTGCAATAATGATTTATTAAAGAAAAATCCAATGAATCCTACAAAAGTCACCTCGAATTTTATAAGACAGTTTGTACGGAAGAAATCTTTTGTGGTCGGTTTGGGGAAAAACATATACGCATAAAATAATAGCTATCATGACTGATTTATGCATGATTTTTTCCATGAGCGTCAGAGAGAATTTCCGTGTTGTAGTCTTGTAGTAAGTCATGATAGAATCCCTTAAAATTATATGCACGTTTCATTCATATAAAAAAAAGTCATATTTGATTCTGCTATAATGTGATGGTCAAAAGTATGAATTTCTAATTGTTGTCCCCATACCCCGTTTACTAATGAATTTAGAAAGCAAAACCTTCAGAGTTAGACATCTAATTTACAAACTTCCACACAAACAGACACACCAAATAAAATAAATAAATAAATAAATACATGTGCTACGGTGCAACCAGAAAAAAAAATTTAGAAATTATGACGGACTTCATTCGGTTAATTACATTCTTTTATGTAAAAGTATAATAATTATGGTGGGTGCGTTTGGATCGTTGGAAGAAAGAAGAAGAAGAAGAAGAAGGAAGAAGAAGAAAAAAAATTATAAACAATCCAAACTCTTCACAAAGTTACACACTTCCAAATACTTCTTCTCACTTCTTCCCTTTTTCCCTTCTTCCCACACCTATCCAAACGGAACCTTAGTAGAATTCTATCTCCATCATATTTAATCTTTAGGTCAACGAGAAGTCTTGTAAATTTTGATTTTTTATTTATTTTTTTTAGAACTGGTCTTACAACTTATATAAGTATGTGCCATTTTAATTTTGTGACATAATTAACACTTCATTGACAAATATACCTTCTGGTATGGACCTAGCTTTGCAATTTTCTGCATTTTTTTTGTATTTTTATGTGCAGTAATTGGTTTCTCCATAAAATTATCTATTGAAAAAAGAAGCTAAAAAGAGATTGTATTAAATGTCCCAGAGAAGTGGTGGCCACTAAGACATTTACAAGCTCACAGAAGACATATTCTGCCCCCCCCCCCCCCCCCCCCACCATTTCTCTAATCATCGACACATAGCTGGAACCATAATTTAAATTCAAAATGTAGTCAACTCAATTAATATCGCCTGACAAGCCTTTAAACAGCTACAGTTAGCTGGATAATGTAAAAGTTGGATCCAACATACATGATTTGAATTTGGGATTTTGTTTGAATTTTGTTATTTCAAACTGCTTGCACGTTGCAGAAAGTTTTTTTTTTTTAAAATGTCTGGTGTTTGCTATGTATCATTTTTTTTACGAATTTCTGTTTTGTTGCTTGCTTAAATTAAGTATAAATAAATTGGCATGTATGGTATAGTTTCAATTGAACAAACAAAGTAGACAAAATGTGCATTTACAAATTATAACTCTCCCGAGGAAGTGAATTGAACATGCCTTTTCATCCCTTCTAAGGGCTTCTCGTTCTTCAATTCACTCTAACCAGATTCAGCTAACTTAATTTTCGGTTTCCAGGAGAATTTTTTTATTGTATGTAATTGTGATCATTTGCAAAGGCTCACAGATTTTAATCCGTGGTAATCAATGACAAATTAACTGAAGAAGTGTCGTAGAATAGGAAAAGAACACACAATTAAATACTGTACAAAATCTACTTTCCTCAAGATCAATTACATAAATTCATGATGCAATTAATAAAAACAACAAAATTAAGGGAGCTCTAGAAACCTAAGAATGGCTCAGGCTCCAAGACTCTATCAAAACCCTACCCCCCGACACCGCCTCCACCACCACAGCATCACCATCTCAAGCTGTTTTTTTTCTTTTTTTTTATTTTCCATAATTTAAACTTCACAACATTAATCTTTTTTTTTTTTTGGTCTTCTTTTGTTGTTTGGAGGAAAGGTTAGAGCCTACAAATCTTGTTGCCTAAGAAAGTGAAAAAGGTAATTGAGAGAACGAATAAATTTGCAAATTAGTGTATTTGCAATGCATCTTCAGAAGAAAGTCTTGAAATGAACGGGGAGAGAGCTGAAAGAAGTGCTTTCGGACACTCTTCATGTGGTAAATGCCCACAACCTGATATTGCAACGAGCCTCTGCAAAATAACACCATGTATTCGTTGTAAATATTGTAATGAAAATGCTATTCAACAAAACAACGCCAAGCTTTGCAATTTACCCTAATAAATGAGAAAGTATGAAATATAACTTTTAAAGACTTTAACAGTCCACTTCTCTTGAGGGCTTTTTATTTATTTATTCTGAGTGGTGGAAAAGGGGGAAGGCGGGATGCATTTCCTCTGCAGAAGGATAGCGAATATCTTAAAGCCCAAACTTTATCACAATTCAGTATGACAAAACCTCAATCACAAAAAATAAAAAATTGGAAACAAAAAGTCAGGAAGTAGAACATACAGAATTGGCAAATTTAGAGGCCATCGCTTGAGCAGATTTGAGGGAGACGAGCACATCCTCAGCACCTGCGACGACTAGGACAGGGAGATCATGGACAGATTTGAGAAGATCAGCCGCATGCTGAGGAGACAACACTGTTGCGAAGGACATCCGCCCAATCTCATGCAATGCTTCATCCCATCCCTCCACAAACAATGGCATCTAAAAGCAAACAAATATATTTAAAGGTTACAACCACTAAGTACATCACCGTGGGAAAATGAGTCAAATGAAGCAATTTGAAGTAACGAGAATTGAATTTTCCTAGCTAGCAAATTTTGTAGTTCTAAACTATTATTCTCACCTCTCCCGCCATTTATAAGGGGTGCATGCAAAATAAACTACTCGTGCATTACTAACGAAGGTAACTACACAGAATTAATTGAAACAAAAACTGAAACCAAGCAGGAAGGTGACTATGGAGAATGAGAGAAATAATTGAGGAAAGTACTTGTACATTGCTAATCAAGTGAGGCACATTACCTTGTAAAGGCTCAAAATCTCAGTCGTAAGCTTGGTGGAATCGTACCATGCACGGCGATTAACAACTTGGGTGATCTCAGTGCGTAGCAAAGGACGCACCATGTGTTTCTTCCCAAGTGGCGTGTGCAATAAAATCCGTGCAAAACCTGGGACCACTTCCCTAGACAAGCTTGCGCTTATGAGAACCACTCCCTTCACTTCCACCTATTTTTTTTAAAAGAAAAAATATGAACAGAAAACTTTATGAACTGTGTAATGATAAACCAGAATAATGTCTCGTAAACAAGCAAACTTCTTTTCTTCATACTGTTGTCATTAAATTTAACATAAAGGGAACCATGTCAAAATCAATCACAAAAAAAGGACACAAGTCAAGTTCCAGTGTGTCATATAGCCAGGTGTTGATCTCTCAAGGCAACTGGCAACAACCATAGGCCACGACACAATTTTTTTAGCCCACTAACTGACGTATGGCAAATATAAGGCCAGAAGAGAAAACAGGAAAATACTTCTTTTTTGATAGAAGAGACCAAAAAAACTTCACCTCTGAAGAATCAGGAGATGATTGTATTCTCTCAGTGGCCTTCAGGGCGAGAAGGCCCCCATCATCATGGCCCACAAAAACAACTGATGAAAACCCCATTTCCACACAGAAAGATATCAACAACTCAACCTACACAATGTCCCGGAATTTTTTAGTGCTGACAGAACTTTTCTTATCATCAACAAAAAACAACACTAATATGACTTGTTCCTAGTAGGCATTACAAAACATAAGATATCTGATACTAAAAAGAACCTCCTGTCTAAAACTAACAGCTTTTGGTTATTGTTTTTAACAACATAGTTTGACAGGTTTGTACTAGTCACATGCTCGCCTTCCAGGATCATACTGGTACAACTACCAAGCCTACCTCGTATGCTACAGCTACTGCACAATAATAATATAATAAACTAAAAAATGATAATTTGTATAAACCTGGGACTCAATCTTGTATGGATTAGGAAGCCGTCTCTCCTCCCAGTCCTTGCGTCGGGGCCGAGATGTCAAGCCCCATCCAGGCCTATCAAATGCTACAACTGTGGCTCCGACCTGTCTAGCAAGCACCCCACTGACATGGCGCCAAGAGAAGACCCCACCTCCAAACCCATGCACCAATACAACCCCAAACTTCTTATCCCCCTCCACCTTTCCCAAATTTGGTAACTCGTCAGGTACTGGTTCGGACAACAAAGGTGTGTACAACGAGGGGTCGGAATAGGCATCGTCAGAAACAGAGTGTGGGCACGACAAGGAAATGGAATGGGACGAAGGTGGAGAGGGGCGGCTAAGCTTGAAATGGATAGAGATACCTTTGATTGTAATAAATTGGCTGTCACTGTCAGCCAAACAGCTAATTGGCAAATCATTCTCGTCTCGTGCAAGTGCACTGCGCCTTCTAGCTTCATTGTCTGATTTTGAGTAGAACTTTGTGCTAAAGGGGAGTGGGGAGCGTGGCACCTTTTTGCCAACCAAAGCCTAGAAAGAGAGGAACATGGTGTTTTTTTGGATTATTAGAACATTTTTCACAGGGTGGATGCATAACCCAAACTGAAAATGGATTCAGGTTTCAGGATACCAATAATACGAATTATTTTTCTCTTAGGATTTGGTGCTTTAATAAAATATCGAGGTTAAGAATAGTTGCTCCTTCAAAGGGGATGTTTTACACATTGAATGGATCTAGTTCCAATTTAATCCTCAAATTAGATATACTAGGCATGGAAAGTTGACTAGAAATTGCAGCATCTATATTGGAGCCAAAATGTAATACCCATTGTATAATAAGACCATATGTTTAGCATTGTCAATAAGTACAGCCCTTAAATCAATCAAAACTACCGAGAAAGAAAAATGATGCAGAATCATACCGCTTCTGGATCAGAGCGATGAAACAGGAGCTTCTTGCGGGCCCTGCAGCTGGTACGGTATGCAACCACAATGTGACCCAGTGCAAATACCAGAGAAGAAAGAAACAGAACCGGCATGCCCCAAGCTTTCCTCATGTGTACTCTGTGACTTGGCAGGGAAGGTGGCGCCTGAGGCCCAATGTCTGACAAGGGGTAGGGGGCGTACAAGCATGCCTTGATGGAGAGAACCAAAACAGATATTAAAGCACAAAAGGTCACCGTGCCGAGATATGGCCCATGAGATAGGCCGGGCCCGTCACACAGGGTATAAACACCTACAGAATGAGTACTTCTTGTTAGGAGAGGGATGAAGTATAACTTCTTTTGAAATGATAATATTACTGCTTTATTCATGGGAATTTTGATGAAGTGAGCTTGTGAACTAAAACCAACAACAAGTTATCATGAAACTTCTTTATTAGAGAAAGGAACCAATTAACACACAGAAATCCTTCAGCAAACTAGTATTTTTAAATTTGATGGCGGCTACAATTTCTCGAGCAAAAAATCAATGCTATCCAAAAATTAAACTCACAATTTAAAAAAAAAATAAAAGGGCTCCAGTTATGCAAAATTGTGTCCCTTCGGTTTTGAGAAACAAATGGATAGAGTAGAAACACATGGTCCCATCCTGAATTTACGCTGTTGGAAGCTTGAGCCTCATAATTTAAGAAAGAAGGTCCTATTCTATAGGGACAAAAGTTGAAAATGGGAAAGAAAATAAAGGAACTTTAATAAAGCTAAGAAAAATAATTATGCCCATTTTGTTCAATGAACCTCTAGCACAGTACAAAATCTAATACAATAAATAAGTATTTGAAGCAATTCTAAAAGGACAAATGACGTAAAATTTTGCAATTTTCAATTATTGAAACGGTAGCTACCCAGTTTCCAAATAGTAACTGAAACCAATAAAAAATGGTTTCTAGACTCTTTATTGTATTTGAAATTTAAATGCGACAATAAATGTTGGAGTATTTTATTTATTTAAAAACCAAACCTAATTCAAGTAACCTTTTTGAACAGGAAAACATGATACATTTCAACATGCACAAAGAAATTAATAATAAATCGAGATAAAACAAAAATAATCAAATTCAGACCTAGACACCTTTTCCAATTAAATTAATTAAACAAATGGAGAAACCGAAGATCTCGTCACTCGTCTTTAGCAACAAATTCAAAAAACAAAATTCAACCACAAACAAAATTCCATTTCAAATGAGCGCGACGAAGCACCAATAAACAGAAACGAAAACCCATTACAAAACAAAAATCAAAAATCAAAAGAGAAAAACGAAACTCACATGTAATAATGAGGGATCTAAGAATGGAAACGAGCGGAATGTCGAGAAGCGAGGTCCGAAACCCATACTCGCGCAAATGACCCCTGAGACCGGAGCTGCTGACGTGTCGGCCCGCGGACGCTGACGCTGACGTCAGCCTGGACGCGAGCGCGACGGACACGGCGATGTCTCCCAAGGCGACGAGCGCTGGCGCGGATGCGACGAGGAGAGATGCGACCATCGTGAGCATGAAGAACAGCGTGCGAACGCATCTACGGAGCTTCTCCATCCCTCCCTTGTTCCCTCCCGTCGCCATCTCTCCGCATAGAAGAAGAAATTGATACCGAATTTTATGGTAGTCAAATCCTCGTCGTCCTTTGCTGATCGGACGGCGATCGAGCCATCCCCCGGCGAGAGAAGAGAAGTTCAAAAGGGAGAAAAAGGAATTGAAGAGGGAAAGAAAGAAGGGGGCTTATTCCCTCTCTTATGAGGTGGATTCCGTCGCTTCTTATTATTATTTGCTGATTAATTATTAGTTATTAGTTAATTCAATTTCGTGATTATTTTTTATTATTTGGAGTATCTGTTTGTATCTACGATGTGCGCAGCGTTTCTCACTCTCTGTACATTAGCTCAATTGAAGAATTATTATTTTTTATTTTTCTTACCTTTAAGCCCTTGCAAATTGATGGTTTGACAATCCCTTCGTTTATTTGATATACTTTCTAATAAAATTAGGCATAATAAATTAATAATATATGATTTCCTTTTTTAAAGGTAAAAACGTGCTCTGTATGTTGTTCTTAAATGGAAAATTTAACGAAAATATTATTACTTTCATATAAAAGGTGAGGAGATATGTCGACTAAATTTGGTATTGAGAATATCTCGCTAATTCAAATGTAGCGGTGTTAGCCTTATTTGGATAAAACCATACAATCTAAACATATATTTTCTAATTTTCTAATTACACATTTCACAACATTTCTAAATTACAATATCATTATGGATCTCACGAGATTGGTACTATTTCTCACCTTCTTTGTCAATTCCTCTTGTACTATTTTCACGCACTAACTAGGATTGCATTATTTAGTAGTAATTATTTCAAGATCCAAAAACACACAAAAAAATATTAAAACATAGTTATAATGAATAATTATAATTAAATAAATAAAAAAATGTAGATATTGAAAATTTTAATCTATATACGGAAGTGTTTTAAATAATTACTTTAGTAAAGTCATTAACTCATTATCAAAGAAAGATTTACCGATATGTAACCTTTTATAATTTATGTTCAAATCTCATATTATACTTTTTAAGTTTTATGAAAAAAAAATATCATAACGACATTTTAAGAAATGATATCGTTGTAAATATCTACATTTCAATAAATGATACCTCTGTAAATAAGTTTCCTCGCTTAATAAACACACTAAATCCTTTATTTTCATTTATATAAATTTCCCCACTATCAACTCCTCCCATTTAGTAAATTCTAGAAATGTTGTATACTTAAAAAAGAAAAAACTATGAAGAAAAACCATCTTGATAAGGGTGGTTTGGGACATCAAAAACACTGTCTCCCATTACACAAGACAAAAATTTTGCTTACAGGTTTTAATGTCAAAAAAAAGAAGATAAAAATTTGAGGTGGATATAAAAATAAACAATTAAATGAACTTAATTGAAATTATTGAAACAAGTTACTTGAATAACGGACCAATTGTAATCGCTGGCATCTGTCGTGCCGGCAGCGTGGGCCGTTTTTGACACAAAATTACCATTAGGCCATTAGAGCTACTCGCCTAGCAGGCTACCACCAATAAAACGGTCCCTACTCACTAGGCAAATGGTTGAATTTGAAGGATGATCTCTTTTCGACCTTCAGATATGGATTGAACGGACCACATGGGGTCTGATCGTGACACCATGTTATTTCAGATACGGTGGGGTCGGAGGTAGCGGACACAAGGATCCGATTCCACTACAATAGTACGATGGGGCTTATGGATCATCATCCTCTGCGTGTTTTTTTTAACACTCAACTGCGTGTCTTTTCATCTCGATCACCGATTTAATCTCGACGGATAAATTTTCACATGCCGCACGAATCTCGACGGACCTAACAGTGGGCCGGTGACGAAGCCAGTGGGGGACTAGGTCCCCCTAATAATCTAATTTTAAAAAATAATTTGTTAACTTTTACTTAATTAAATTGATAGAATTGGTCAATGGGTCTCCTCCAAGTCCAAAATATTTAAGCCTGTCTATCAAAATGTCTTCTTCTTACTCTTTTTCCATGTAATGCAAATATACTAGTATTGTCTTTGAGATAACATTTTCATGTTATTTTATTTCACCTTAAGTTTTTTCTTGATTCTTTTGGTTTTCAATTTTATGTAATTGATTCTTGGTTCCTACTATTGTTCAATTCTGACTTCACCACTGAAGACGGTATTAATTAAGGGGTATCCATCATTAATCGAACGGTCAGAAACCAAAGATGTGCACTGCGTGAACACGCAGAGGATTTCTTTCCGGGGCTTTGTAGGTTATGGCTTATTATTTTTTTTTAATAACATACTACATAATTTGTAAATGTGAATATTGCATGGACTATATATGATATGAGTCAAATACTAAATTAGTTTTTTATAGTTTTATTTGTATTTAAGATAATATGTTTGAATATATGAACTTTACAATAGTTACTCGTACGGGAAATTATTTTATAGGCCATTTAGAGCGATGCAATTCAACATATAATTTCTTAGATACATAAAATGCATGCGCAAAAAATTGACTGAAATTTATAATAATAAAGTCTACAATTTGAATGTCAAATTGAATTTTTTATCCCCCTCCCCAAAATGCCCTATCGCATAAAAGAAAAAAAATATATATATATATATAACGATATAAAAGAAAAAAAACAATATAAGATTTACCTTATAATTTGAAATTTCATTGATTTTTCTTGGCATACTAAACTTCATTAAAATTAACTCATCATAGAATAAAATATTAGTCAAATTACTAACATTAATTATCCCGGGCTTGTCATTATTGTATCTTTGAATTTACACAACGGAACTATAAATAATTGCAGTACCTTCCTCAAAATAATTGTAGACTTGGGAGCATAATTTTTGAAACGGAATCCAGTGTGCGAACAGCGGTGCAAAAGTTATGGGGTCCCCGAAGCATGGCCTTGACAGCCGGGAATGATCCGTTAATGGGCCCCACTCAACAAATCAGACGGACGGCGCGATTCAATTAAACCAGATTGTTGGTTGCTCCCGGTGCACGGCATTGGCACATACTAATTTACAAGGGTATGTTTGGTTGGCCGAAGTTAGTTCTAACTTCACGTTAGAGCTCTAACTTTCTAACTTCGTGCAACCAAACGTCTTCACGTTTGAAAGGGTTTGCGCTACCATCGCTCAAACTTTCTAACTTAGCGAAAACCTGAGTTAGAGTTTCTGTGCGTCCGTGACCTAATAAAAATAAAAAAGATTCCTTTATGGAATGAATAAAATAATATCTGAAGAGAGAGAAAGCATTTATTACTTTCCAACCGTTACTCTTTTCTCCTTTCTCCTTATCACCGTTCAACAAAGAAGAAAAAAAACTACTTCCTTCCTCCTTAGATCTACCAACCTGTAGACAGAAATCGAAAAATCCGATCACACCATCTTGCTCCTTGGCTTGCGACGATTGCAATGATACCCAACATGTAGATTGCGCACCCTCTATCTGCGAAAATAGGGTTGAGACGAAGCTTCATCGTAGGTGAACTGATCGTAGGTGAAAAGAGGGCAAAGACGAAGCTGAAGGGCTCAAAGGTAAGCATTGCGTACTGATCTCTCTATTGGCTTGTCTAGTGACTCAATTGAATGCTATTAGTTGTGCAATACCTCTGTATGACTTGATCTTCTTGTATGCTTGCTTTTGACTCGATTTGGTACGTCCAGAAACTTGTGAATGGTTAGTTAGACTTAAAATTAACTACGGTGAAGTTGTAGAAATGTTGTTAGCTTGTCCCCAGACTCTTCTCTCACTTTGTTGCTTCTTTTCTGATCGGTACAGAGCTGATACATGCCCTGTACCAGATTCATTTGTTTACTGGTACACCATTTGTCTATTGGTACCAGATTCTTAATTTTTAATTTCCTATTTTTGGAAGCTCTTTAGAATTTCGTAGAAGGTACATGGAAATTGACATGTTGATTCTTTTCTTCATTACTATCAAATTAAAATTAATGCAAGTGGGCATTAGGACTTTTGGTATGTTAATTGATTAATCATTTTACCTCTGCACGGGATTAGTTAGCCAATATCAGTACATTACGTTTATATATTTTTAATTCAAAGTCTTCCCTAATAATAGATAGCATGTTAAAATGCATTATATATTGTGCTCGGGTTTTTGGCTTTGGCCTTTGCAAAAGAGATTGGAGTTTTCTTTCTTCTTTTTTTTTCTGTGTATTTGCTAAGGCTTAGGTGTCTGTTGATGGTGAGTGTGTAATTTTCCTTTGTGTTTTTTTTTTGTAAAACATTGATGGTACAACATTTCGTGATCTTTAATTGATGAAAGAAATAATTTGCCCTTTCGTTTTTGTGCAGATTTCAGTCCCAATTGTAGCTCTCTATTAACTGGTATGTTAATCTCTATAAACTATTGTTGTATTTGTATGCTGGCAATCATGTCAAATTAATCTATTTTTTTTTTTGGATGGTTTAATGTGCAGTCATTGACAAAATAAAAATTTATATTTAGGTTAGTAGTTTATTTTTCAGTGATCTTATGCATTTCATTGATACAAGTTTGTTGATCAATTCCCTTATTTCCAATATAGTCCATTATAACATGGACCGAAACAACCAAGCTGTAAACCGATCAACCAACAAAAAACGGGATAGGGGCCCTGACTGGAATGAAACGGAGACGACCTTTCTATTGACTGTGGCAAAAGATGTTCAACTGAAAAATGGAAGGAGTGATTTAAATTTCACATCAACTGACATGACCGAAATCTTAGAGTTGTTCAAACAACAATTTCCTCATGCTGGTCGTACTGCCATCAACCTAAAAACTAGGATTGGAACTATAAAGAAAGAGTTCAATATTTTTTATGGATGGGCCAACATAAGTGGTTGGAATTGGAACTACGAAAAACATGAGCCGAATTGGCCATCGCCTGAAATTATGAAGGAGACAATTGAGGTATGAAATCATATTCATTTTCAATTACATTTACATATAATATCTTAATCTATATATAATTTCTAACAAAAGGGATAATTTGGATTGCAGAAAGGAGGAAGGCGCACAAAATACTTTACTGGCAAGAAATTCCCATGGTATGCAACAATGGAAGAACTTATGGGAGGAGGAAAAACCAAAGGGGGATGCTTTGAGAGAGATCATTAAAAATATTTTATGGAACAATAGGTAATTTTATGGAACAATAGGAAAAACCAAATGTGATGTAATATTTTAATTACGACTTATTAATTATCAAGTTGTACTTTTGGCAAACAATATGAATATTATGATTATTAACGATGTGATGCATATCGATTAATTTAATTATCTCCATCAATTTCTGTCAGTGTCAATATAATTATTATAATATTATTATTAGGAAACAAATCAAAATTAGTTTGATATTCGTGACTCATCTTAACCATGGCTGATGTCCAATAGAAAATAATAATCAAAGGGAATGAAGTTGTAAAAACAAAAGAAATTAAAATGATATTTTATTTATTCCCTCCATCTCTAACCTCAACATACTACACCAAACATCATTTTCTAACCTCAAGTTAGCACTACTTTTTCACATCTTCTAACTTCACTACCCTCAACCACTACCTTCAAATCCTCTAACTTCAACCTCTAACTCCTCTAACTTCACCTCCAACCAAACATACCCCAAATCTGTTAGAGGGGTCATTTAATGATAAGGAGAATTTTGAGGGCTGAAGAACAAATTTTCAGGCAGTTAGTTGACTGTACCATCACGGATAGTTGTCTGATCATCTCTTGTTTCAGGTCTATCATTTAAGGAATGAACCGTAGCTGATGGATAAGAGTGTTGTTTCCATCTGGATAGGAACACCTGGTCCAGGCAGCTATTTAGGATACAACATGGGACGGCCTGAAACCTTGCGATCCCACATGAGGCCCGTTGGAGACTGACACGTGGACCACGGACTGGGTGGGAGATGCTCCCGAGGCAACGGTCAAATAATATGAATTGTTTTGTGTTTGGATCCTTTCCAATGCCTAGTGCAAAAAATACATGCATTTAATGTACGTATATTTTGACATATTATTTACAAATTATTATTTCAGTGTAAAATAAGTATGTTAACAATAAGTTATTTTTACAGTTATTATACATGAGTTATAATTTTGAAATTCGATAAATAAATTATTGTTCATAAGATATATTAGGGGCCGTTTGGATGTTGTAGGAATTTGGGGAATTTGCAATTCTAGGCATAAATTTATTGGGAAGTGTGTAACTTTGTGAAGAGTTTGGATTGTTTATAATAAATTTGGCATATGAAATCCAGGAATTTGCAATTCCCTCTTATTCTAACCCCATCCAAACGCCCCCTTACATTTTACTTTTATCCATAAATTACGACCCAATCACGCTCGAATTATATGAAACACAACAAATTTATAAAGCTATTTGCATGTCCACAATTTTTTTTTATAATAATATTTACTTGACTTGGGAAAGCATTGTTGTCTAGTTGTCAAAATAAATTATTGTTACTAAAATTCCATACATACAATACGAGGAGTTTATTCAAAACTTAAATATCAAAATAACATTGTATTTTATAAATAGTTGGATGAGATTTCGTGCATACAGGAGGTGGAGGGGATGCTTGTACCGGAAAGTGGGAAAGGCTGAAAGGGCGGTGGCTAGTGGCCGGTAGAGTCACGCGCTGTAACTGTAAGAGTAAAAAAAGCTGGTACACAAAAAGCAACAAAAGCTACTGGTCCTAACCTGGTTCTACAAAGTTGCCTCTAATATAAAAAGTTGCTTTTTAGCTGTGAATAATTAATTGTGTAGAAGACTATAGGCAAGTATTTGACATTTGTTTAATGAAAGTTACAATTGAGGAAAATGCTGGAAATTGATTTATTAATGTTTTCATAAACAAGTATGTTGCTACTATTAGAGTGTAGTTTCTAGTTTCGGCGGTATTGATTCTTTTTAGGGTGTGTAAATGGACATGCATTATTTTGCAATATAAGTTAGGTGGGTGTCTAAGTTGTTGATCCATTTTTTTTTTTTGCCCAATTATTTCATGTAAAAGTGACTACTGAAATTTGAATTTCAATTATAACATTATTGTACTCAATTATACGGTGTTCTTGAAACAATGAATTGAGTTTAAATGGTCCCAAAATTTTGCATAAGGATTTAGTTGTTACAAATTTTGCCGACTTCAAAATGACAATGCCTTTTTGTTTTGCCCCTTAGAATGGGATCATCAAGATAAAATTCATAAGGTACATTTTGATGCTCAGAGATTTGGGACCATTTGATGATTTCGATCTTTCAGTGCAGTTTTGTTCAGCCTATACAATGGTCCATATCATATAATCAAATTAACTATATCATATCTGCCTACGGGTTTTTTCTTAATAAAAATCATAATAAAAGTAATATCATATCATATTTTATGTCTTGAGGATTTTGCTGTAAGTTGTATAGCTCCAGACAACAGAACTGCTGCTGATGTTTTTCTGCAGTGCTGTTTGTTGGTGATCTGTAAATTTATGAATATGGTTACTTTTGAACTGAAACATGTGAAACCTTTTACGCAGGCATTTTGAAAAAGTAACAATTGTAACATGTGATCCTGATTTTTTTTAAAAAAAAAAACCAGCAATTTTGAATATATTATAATTCATATGTTCCTATTATACAAAAAAAAAACGTAAGCAAGTGAAACAGAATTTAATCACTTAGTTTAACTGCCAATGATTTTTCATTAATTAATTATTTTAATTTCCCAGGAAAGAACAAACCTTTTATGAAGAACCATGTGTTAGGTGTAAAATATGTTAGGACCATATCGCACCTACATGCGTTTATCAGAATCATTTTTGTACATGAACCTTTGTTTTTTGTCCTTTTCCATATTTCATTAATGCCAAATTAAACTAATCCTTGGTAGGTTAGACTGATAAAATTTTGAATTCAAACTTTACATAGTTTCTGTGCTGTTCGCCTATTGTTACGGATTAAATCTTAAGACTGCTCAATTAAAAATGGTATCCGATAATCATTGTTAAGCAAAATCATGTGCTGTACCTAGACAAATTGGAAGTTGTAAATGACAAAGAAGCTCTATCACATGGCCTACAAGAATTTAAAACTCACAGATTGACTATATATTTGAAAACAAAAACTGTTTCATTAAAAATGATACAGAAATTCAGACTGGCGAATTTTATAAATTATGCAAGATCAATGTCGACATTACTTATTGAAATTCATAAATTTTGAGCTACGATTTAAAAATTATTACTGCTATTTATAAAAGCACCAATTCAAAGCTGTAAAAGTTTTTCAGTGAAAGGTATAGACGTTAACTCCGAATGAAAGTCCAAGACTTTGATTTCAAATGAAAGAAATTTAAGTGTGCATTCATTTTTGTTTTAGAAAAAAAATTATATGCAATATTTATCAAATAAAAAAAAAGAAAAAATCCATTACAATTTGCATCATATCCAAATATAAATCTCCGTTAAATAATTTCATTTGATATTAGACATTACGCAGAAAAAAATTTAATAATTTGAGTCAGAACAGGCCCATTAAGACACCACGCATTGTGTGGTCGCTTTTTTCTAGTTAGAGTAATAGTGAAACGACACAAAAATAAAGGAAATTTTATAATATTACAAGCTTTTGATGCCACTAATGCATAATCTAACTTCTTATTTATATTTTAAAAAAAATTGCCAAATTCAAATGTTGATTTCATTTAATTTCACTAAAATGCGCCGCGTAATATATTATTATTTTTTGGTGTGTGTTTGGTTCTATATCAAATGGTTCAACAATGAGCACATCTAGTTAATTACAATAGATTAAAATTGATTCATATTTTAAATTTTAATCTAGAATAAAATATAAGTTTCATAAACTGATTCAAGAATAATACTAACGATTAGGGCTGTCAATATTCCGTTCCGCGCACGTGTTCCGTTCCGTTCCGTTCGAACGGAACGTTAAATGAAATAGAAAATCAATTCCGTTTCTGAAAACGGAACGGAAACGTAAATGAAAAAAACGAACGGAACATAAACGGAACATGGAAATGGACGGAATTCCGCTGAAATCAATGGTAAATAAAGGACGGAACGTTAAACGGAAGGAATTTTGTTACGTTTGACGAAACGGAACGTTAAACGGAATCAATTTCTGTTCCGTCGACTGAAACGGAACGGAAGCGGAACAGGTCTGTTCCGTCTTCCGTTTCAACGTTTGACACCTCTACTAACGATTAGGGGTGTCTAACGTGGTAAAATACCACGGAAACCAACCATGCCGTTATCGTGCCACATAAAAACGGTAAAAACCAACCATGCCACTTACCTTTTCATTTAATAAACGAAACAGATTTCTGTTCCATCAACCGTTCCACTTACCATTTTCTATTGAAATAACCAATTTCAGTATTTCATTTATTGATAACGGTATAAACAATCGTGCCACATACCGTTCCGTTAAAAACACGGTACAATTTTTTGTACCATTTACCGTTCCATTTCAGTTAAACGAAACAGCATAACGGTAAATGGTGTACCGTTGACACCCCTACGAGTAACGATGCACATTTTCGTCGTTCAAAACTAGAATGTCTCACCAACTAATCGGTAGCCCCAACAATAGCAAAATAATAATAAAAAAAGTGATTATAATGGAGTATTACAAATTAATATCTCGATATTGTTACCTACCTTTTAAAATTTACTTAATAGTATATATTTTATAAACAGATATAGAACCCATAAATGAGAAATGGAGCAGTACGTTAGGAAATAGGAATTGACTCATGTCATGTGGGGCTAACACCACATGCTTCCGATCGATCTCTTGAAAAGACAACAAGGTACCTCTAATGGGACCACTGTTGCTTTTGCTTGTGCATATTTTGTCATGTCGATTTAAAAGCTAGCTTGAGCACAAAATGGAAACATAATTCTTGCTGCTGCTACAATGTCCTGCATGGCTGTATAATTGTACTAGGTTGATTGATTTCTTTTCCTTTTCTGAACAATTAATGAAAGGGGCCGAATTGTTTGGAAAGCAAGACATTGATTGACATATTATAAATACTAAAAAGAATTGTTATTATTAAACTTGAAGTATGTAACATATCAAGTTAAATTTAAAACCAGACTTACTTTGTACATTTTTTTTTTAGTTCATCAAAGTGATTTAAATTTCAATGGTTTCAAATCCACTCATCTTAAATTCTTAATGCATCACTAAATGGAGATCACTGTGACTAACAAATACAAATATAATATTAGACATTTAGTTATTATTACCTTAGAAAAACCTGCACCAGTTATGTCACAGACAGGTTCCTGTTCTTAACTGCCACACTTAGTACTTGAACTAAACAGATGCTCTTCTAAAACAATTAATTATCCCCAAATGCAACGAGATTGATTGATTAATAAATAATTTCCGAGGAAAAAAGGAAGACGCTGCATCACAGTATTGTCTGTCTATATATATATTTTTTAAAATTTTCCTCTCAGAAATAAGATGCAACAACAGGTCTTCTTTCCTTCAATTATAAGGTGCAAACTCCTCTTTTTTGCCTAACAGCAATTGGTGAGGTAATGTCTGTTATGCACACTCATCAATGTTCCTCTATGATTCTACGTACTGGTATGTATCAATTAATATTACATTGAAATATTTTAATATATTACATGTATTTACAACAAACACACAGTAAAGTATCTATATCAGAACGTTTCTTTGGCAGCCCATACTGAAGATTTCAAATAAAGATGCTAATTGATGAATAATGCTCATTTTACCAGTAAAGAGAAGACACGGCTAATAAGATAATTTCTTTTAAAAAAATATAATTTTCATAAAATAGCAAGCTGGCCATTCTGATATAGATACTTTACTGTGTGTTTTATTCTCAAATTACAGGTAGTAACAAATGGAGATCAAGTCTCTTTTGTAGAATTATCTTTGTCAGATTTTTAGCAACCAAGTAATTCTATGTATCATTTATTATTGTATGATTTCTAAATAATCTCATCTAGCAAAAGAATAAAAAAATTTAATTATATGTGATTATCATTAATTTCATCTTGAGTTTATCGGCCTTCCTCTGATCAGAAATCTTTCGAAGAGGTTTGATCTCCAGTAACTTCCTTTTGCTTATCTTTTTCTTTGTTTTCTTAAATTTCAAACTTGAATTAATCTTAGGCACAAAAAGAGATGTTCTATTGTAATTGTCATAATGTACATTCCAAAAGAAATCACATCAATGTGATGTAAATGTAAAACTATACAATTGATCAGTGGTTGTCAGCAAATAATTAAATATATAATATGTTATTATATGTACAATATATGTACATGTACCAGTATGAAAAAGCATTGATCAAGTCACCAGAACAGCCGGCTCTCATCAGTTCTTGACGAAAAAATGCTTAAGAAGGTAAAATTTAGAAGCCTTTCAATTAATTCTCATAAGTTCTTGATGAATTAATGATTTATATGATAAACTTAGACCTTGCCAATTATAGTTTGTGAGCTAAATCAAATAACACAATGAAGAAAAAATCGCTACAATCTGCCAACTATTGACTATTTGTCCCATGTTATAATAATTATTTTTATCTTTCTGACTCACAAAAATGAGCTGAGGATATAACTATATAGGCTATGATCAAGTCATTGGATAAAAATTAGTTTCAAATAACATGGGCCAATCATCAATCATCTGAATATTACTTGTCAAAATGTTGAATGTTGTTATCTGCAAAAAAAAAATTAAAATTAAAAAAAGAGGAAAGAAAAATCTTCTTTACTAGCGCTGCTATTTGAGGGATCAAATAGCAGTTGCTTCAGAGTTTGATATGCCAGTGGTTGTACATCTTATAACATTTCTTAATGGCAGTGGAAAGAGATTGTTGTTTTTGCAAAGAGAATTGTTCTGGTCGGAGTTTCAGTTCTCCGTGCTGAAATAACATCAGGTGAAATTGGTCCAGAGACCATCGAGATTGAGGCCTTGCTTGAAGAAGGTTCTGAACTAATTGATGAATCTCAGCCGGACAAACCAAGCTACTACATGTAATTTTAATTGAATGCTATCTTATTTCAATTAGTTATTTTGATAATTAGCTCTCATTTTTCTTATGTATTTTCAAGTTACCCCAAACATTTTCAAGTTACCCCAAATTCAGTTTTGTTGATCCAACATAAGAAAGTTTAAAATTACTTATTTAGTATTAGTAATATATTGTTGTTATGTATGTTAAGATGATGACTTATTTAAGCTTTATAAGTGATATGTTGTTTCCCCTATGAACTTAAATTCATTCACCTAAGTTTAACTATTATGTGTTTTGCGTTGGTATTACTTTAGCCAGTTAAACTGCTTTCACTTGAGTGGTGCCAATTTAACATTGAGAATAAAATCAAATTTATTCTCAATATTATCTATATTCTGGTCCCAAGAATGGCTAGGCACAATGCTACGGCAGTCACTCTGTTGTAATCCGTATTTTCTCCTCTGTATGTGTGTGCTTTTTTCTGCTACTCCTATTGTTTGCTATTTTTTGAAAAGAAACCATCGAGATATATTTCTATTGATCCATATAGATAAGATCTTACTGGAATGCGCATTAAAAAATAATAAAAATAGTATCCTTTTAAAATTAAAATTGCAAGATAATACTTATTAAATGGAGGTCACCGATTCAAAATTTGGGTTGGAAAAATTTAATGAATATTTAAATTTGATAAGTTTGACTTTATTAATATGATAAAAGAATTATCAATTAATTTTAGTGAAAAGGTGCTTAGCATTGTACCTGTATTGAATAGGTGATGGAACTGCTCTGTCTGGTACAACGTCAGTACCACAACTCATGAAACTTAAAATTCAGAAAACTTAATTCAATTTTAAGAAAATCAGTCAATAAATGCACCTGCTAAAATGAAGTAAGGTCTTCTTATGTGCACTTTGTAGCATAGTTTCTATGCCTTTTATATATTTATATCATCTTAATGACAAATATATGTCTGTCGTACAAAATTTAGACTTAATGATATATTTTTTGTGATTCTTAAAATTGAAATACAAAAAATCCGCTAAGGCGCGGCGAAGCCGCGCTTCCCCACCTAGTTAACTTTAATTTGTTTGAATCGAGTAATGTCATGGAGCAACTTCAACATGCAAATTTAATTGAAGTACAATGATTTAAGGTTTAAAAATTGGCTGCCCATGTAGGTTGTGTTTGAATGGAGAGCTGAAATAACAAAAGAATATGTTATTTTTTTTTTTAAAAAAAAAGAAACAGTTTTAACTCATTTTATGAGCGCAGAATAACGCTAATTTAGATTAGCGACTATTCCTCGTCTATTCAAACATGCATATTGTCAAGAAATAATTTTAAAGATTACATTAGTTCTGCGACAATGCTGGAGGGAAAACTCCAATGCGCACTGAGGGTGCGTTTGGATAGGTGTGGGAAGAAGGGAAGAAGGGAAGAGTGAGAAGAAATATTAGGAAGTGTGTAACTTTGTGAAGAGTTTGGATTGTTTATAATTTTTTTTTTCTTCTTCTTCTTCCTTCTTCTTCTTCTTTCTTCCAACGATCTAAACGCAGGCTGAATGAATGATATTTTATGGAAAAAAAAATTCTGTTGAAGTCTCTGTCATCAAATTCTTCCAATGAATAAAAAACACAAAGGTATAAATTAATATAGTATAATTATATAATATAAATAGATATGTACATAGTAATTGTGTGTCCATTATCAAATTGATATATGGAAATATCAATCAATCAAACAAATGGTCCTGGAGACCTGGATATATTCTGTTGAAGTACTCCAATTGTTTCTCCTGTTTTGGGTAAGTAACATTTTTAATTTACCACTAATTCCAAGAAAATTTTATTCCCTGTATCGAGAATCTTTCACTAGGGAATCGAACAAGAAATATAGGAAAAATAAGCAAATTGCACATAACAATGCGGATCTACTTTGAATGCCTCTATCCAGAGATTGACATCTCCTGGATCCAGCATTTATTCCTGATATCAGCACATATTGTTATCGATTATCTCGTTTGGTTTTAAAAAAGCACCATTTCCACCAGATATTTTGTCATTTGTAGCAATACAAGGTTAGCAAATATATTGTTACTGATTTTTGCCAATCATATTCAATCAAGTACAGAAGTATGATATATTCATCCATTCACTAAGTCATTGCTATTCTGTGGACATGGTCTACTTGAAAGGGATGGATCTTTATTAGGGATGCTTCACAAAAGAAATGGTCTGCTAGTGGATCAAAACGCTCACAAATGGCAATTAATTAGGGATTATGAAATTTGATTGCTATAGGCTTAATGTCTCAAGTCCAAAATGATATAGATTTAGCTTATAGAGACGATATCCATTAGAACTTGATTATCCTTTTTAAATCTAGATCAAAGGGGGTTCTAGGGGTAAATATGAACTTGGTTGGTAAAAAGAGCTTGAAAATGAGTAAAAAGAATAAAGCTACAAAGTGGACGTCCCTTTCATAAAATCTATGAAAAGATTTTCAGGAGCCCTAACTCATGAAAGAAGATCATGGTATTGTTTAGAACTTATTTTCTTCAAGTAAAAAAAGAAAAAACAATGGGTTAGTGTAAAGTGCAAAATGACGCACAAACAAAGACTTATTATTATTACTTTTTTTTTTTTTGGGGGGGGGGGGGGGGCGGGGGGGTTTACTGGAAGTTAATTGCTCAGTCTTGATGGATAAGTTTCGTATTTCGTATTCAGTTTCAAATTTAAGTTACTCCAACTACATGATAATTCAACAGTACTATTTAAATACAAAATTGCCATGTTTATATAATCGTATTTATGGCATGAACTTCCAGACTTTCATTAATTAAGTTCTCCACATAATTTTATAAATTATCTAACTGGATTCTGTGTAATAGAGTATTATTAATCAGGAAAAATAAATAAATAAAGTTGCTATCAAGCGATAAATCAAAAGTTTGAAATCTTGATCAGTTTAGTATGAAACCATCATATTTATTTATTTATTATTACTAATTTTGACAACTGAAGCCCTCGGGCAACATCCATCATTAATGTGATGCCACACCAATGAGCAACCAGCATCCTCGACAGCCATAAAAAGGACTGCTCCAAGCAGTCCTTTTTATTTTTTTTAATTTGTTTAAATTTTAAAATTCAAATGGAGAATCCAAACCGTTGATCTTGTTAAGTTTTATCGGCGATGCATTTTCATATAAGTTTTATAAAATTTGAAGTTGATTTGATACTTGATTAAGTGACCAAATTATGAACGTATTAGAATTAATCAAACCAGGTTCGTTCATTTGTTGACCACTTAATCAAGTATCAAATCAACTTCAAATTTATCAAACTGGTACATGAGTCCTTATTAGTTATTATTTATTAACTTCAATTTGACAGATTACATATTTACATATGGATAATTGGATTACTCGGATTGGATCATTAGAAAAACTAAACTCCTACATGTTTACAGGCTTTCGTTTATCAAACTGGTACCCAAATTGGTCCAATAAGAAAAATGTCCCATCTCAGCCTGAATGCCTAATAACAGATCATTATTACAAGATGATGAATCCAACCTGACAACCTCTATTTCTTCCTTCATCTCGTTTGAATTTCGAGGCCGCAAAATGTCTTAGCCTTTTAGGCCCGTTTGGTTGCTGCATAAGAGGTCTGACGCTAACAGTAACTAGTTAACTACAATATGCAGTTTTATCATACTTGAACAAATTGAAGATATAAAATAGACAAAATGAACATTTAAATAATCAAAATGAACACATAAAAATAAATAAGTTCAATAAAATAAATTGAATATGCATATAAAAAATCTAAACAACAATAAATAAAATAAAATCTAACTCATAGTTGAATAAAGTGAACACATTGATAAACAAACTAGACATATAAATGAATAAATTGAACAAATAAAACACGATGGTACGAGATGGTGCGTAGAGAGATGATTAATAAGGATATTTTGTTATTTTAGCATGAATTTACGCATGCACTAATTTATTCTTCCTTTTTCAATAATCACACATGTATTGCATAATATTACATAAGTACTTATGTATCTTTAAATTATGCAACTAGTTACTTCACAACCAAACAACGTCGTACAACCCGGCCGTTAATCCGGTAATTCCAAACATATTATTCTGAAAAAAGGTCACTACCTTTTTAATTATTTTTAGTTTACTAGTTTAATTTTATAAAGTATAACTTGCCTCAAAAGTCGATTTTCTTGGCAATTTGATTTAAAGTAAACAGTTTGGAGTCCTAGGGGTCAATTTTAAAGAAAGAAAATTCGGCACCTGAATCACAGAAAAAGAATAAAATAGTTCAATGCAAAGAAGGGGTGTGAAGCGGCGACTAGGGTCATAGAAATGTTTTCTTCTAAACGACCCACTAGCACTACTGCACTAATAGCACACTTTGTTCATCCCAGGAACGTCTGCAATTTGATACTTTAGTGGTAGCAAATGAATTGTCTGATCCTGTTCTGTAAACGCATCGATCTTAGACAAAATTCATGAAACCAGGTGCCACATTTCGGCATCTACAGATGTCCCTGTTTGATGTCGCTACGTTGTAGACTTTGAAGGGAAGGACCGTTGCGGAGCATGAGGTGGCGTTTGGATTGCTTAAGAATAAAATTAGAATTAGTAATTTGTAGTAAAAAATATTATCTCTAAACTATTAAAAATTATCTTTTTAGAAATTAAGTGTGTTATTTTTAAGTGGTCCAATATCCGGAAAAAATTTGTATTCCTAATTTATTTTGATTTTTGAACATCTTCTTAATATGGAGTTAAAAAGATATTATGATAATTTTTAATCCAGATTAAAAAGATGATCCACACGCACTAGGAATAAAACCACATATAAATAATACTCTAAATCTCCAAAAATTTATTCTTGTTGTTTAGAAATTATATTTTAATTTCAAATAACTAATTTTAATTTTATTCTTAGAAATTTTATCAAAATTGAAGTGAAGAGAAAAGAAAGAAAGTAGTTTTAGAAAAATAATTTTGAACTTAAAAATATATATAATTTTTTTGTGTAAAAATTCACTGGATTATGATCTCATCCTATAGAAAAATTGTAATTATTGATCTACATTTGTTTCAGACCGGAAAACTAATTTTGAATTAAAAACGAGTCGTGGGAGCCTGGGAGGATAAAAATAACGCTATGAATAATTTAATTATTTTTATGATTGAGAGTTCTTTATTTTTTTATAGTTGTGTATTTTTTTTTAAAAAAAATTCGAACCAAGCCAATTTTTAAAAGAGACTGGTTGATGTATATTTTTATTGTTATCGAAATCAACCTCTTAACTTTTATTTTTGTTTTTCTCATTAAATTTTTCTGTCAAAAGAAAATTGGACTGCTTACGGAGTCATACTAAATATGTACTGACATATCATACCATGTTTTGTCAACTCAAAGGACATCATTTGTTTTGTACCTCCTTCGTTGCGTGATGTAACTTTAGCAATTAATTAAATAGGAGCTCAGGTACTGAACTTTTATGAGATATCCTCTCCAAACCCTTGTTGGATTTTGATTTATTCTACAAATGGTAACATACTAAAATGACACAAATGTATGTTGTGCTTAAACTAGAACTAATTTAAGAGACACAGCGCCGCGGCAAAAAGTAGTAATAATGGTGGTAATGGGTGACTGCACTGTCCAAATTTGACTAATCAAGACCACCTTGACTGATCCTCTGAGGCGGTTGCTGTACAGTACATATATTAAAGTACTGGTTTAACCAAGATGCTTCTTGAACAACAATTCATGCCATAATGTAATAAAATTAACTATGAGTCAATATATTCTTTTTTTTTGCATTTGTACTTTTTAAAATTAAATCACATTTGTACCAATAAAATGGTGTCAATTGTCAATGGGTTGGATGATCATTGTATTAATTAATATCAATATTATTTATGTTGATGAATCTTCAATAAAACTTTTCTAACTCTCGAGATTGCATCTTGATCTCATATAATTTAATCATACATTTTAAGAGGATCAAAACATATAAATTAAATCAATCAAAGAAGATACACAGTCAACGAAATCTAACTCCAAATCCTAGAGACTATATAGCAATTAATTATTAAAAAAAATGTGGCTATATATATTTGTTACGTAGTGACATTCAAGGGCTAACAGATAAAAAACCTCAAAACATACAAACCCAATTATAAAAGTTTCAAATGACTATGGCCTTGATCAAAGTTCTATTTTTTTTAACATGGGATTTCATTTCATTGGAAAATTCTTGATCAAAATGAAAAAATTTGGTATCATTTAATTAGAATTCTCATATAATTAGATCCAACGAAATTCTATAAAATCAATTCAATTGAAATGAAATCCCATGTAAACTTCATTTTGAACAGCCTATACCAAAAAAATAAAAGCGTGTGAACTTTTGTAAGTTGCATACTTGCATATAGCTTTGCATTACCATATTCTTTATGCAAGCTTGCCACAGAGAAATTAGACTCCTTTCCAAAAAAGTGGCATCTCATTCTCACATTTCCACATATGTATGCCGAGTATACCAGTGGACCACACCTGGCTCTAACTCACACTGTGCCACTGGTATGGTGCACAGCATCATGCACACTTTGTTGCACTCCCTCCACGAGCCTAACCCATGCCTCAACGAGCCATCCACACTGGCCATCTCCTATATAAACCAACCACACACTGCAGCAACAGACAGTGTGCACACATCTCTCAACAAAAGCTAGCATCCCATATAGCTGACGAGAAAAGCACAGGATAGCATAGCTAGTGCTTTTCTCAGATATTGATAAGGTAGGGTAAGAATATGGAGTCCATTAATGGCCATGGTGGAAGTGTAAGGTACAATGCCAGTACAACACTGGTACCGGCATGCGAGAATGAGTACGTGAGGTTGGTGCGGCGGGAAGGGGATGACGATGACGACGACTTCGACTGTGCCCCTGCTGCTTAATTGGAAGAAGCAAACTGTGTTAATCAATTCTTATGGCCATATACGTAACACCGGCTTTTGTGTTTGTTTGTCGATCTCAGTCATTTTGAGATGGCTGAGGTCCATGTAATATTGTAATCAATATATTGTTCTCCTATGTAACTTTTTTAAGTCATCCTTAGGGGTGGCTTTTGTTGTTGTGTTTGTAGCGGAGGGGCGTGTTGTAGGTTAATATATGTGTGTGTAATGCTGTGTTTTAGTTCTAGTTTCGATAAGCTAAATATAATTCTGAAAGGGTTGCGTTATTGCGTATTTAATTTTCAACAAGTTCCTGTGCATGCAGTCTCTTTAATATGACAATGCACCTTGAGCACTTGGCGATTGACGCGTATCTTACGCTCTTACTAGAGATATACGGTAACATACTTATAGGCCCCGGTTACACACTTAAACGTACTAAGAAACTACCAAATTAATTAAGTCAAAATTAGGGAAAGTTGGTGTATTAATTTGGAAATGAGGATTTCAGGTACCTTTGCACAAGTTAACAAATGGATGTAAGGAAAATCTCAGGAACCTATGCTGTTATGCATGAGAAAGTTAGACTAATTTTGATATAGACCCAAATTTGCAAACACTATAATTCAGACATAATAATTTAAAATTGAGAAATTTACATGTTCTCGTTGTTAGAAATTTTTTTTCTTAATTTCGAAATCAACTTTTTTGATTTTGAAATTTTAGGAAACTAATGATTTTGTATGATTTGGTGATTGTATTATTTGATGCACTAGTTTTTGACGAGAATTATCTAATGAAATCTGCACAAAACACTATGTCCCGTACAATTTATAGTGGGGTTAATTTAAATCCCATGTTCGTACAGGAAAAGATCTAAGTAAAACATATTCAATAATTGAACCCACTAAATACTCTCATGAGCATTGAGCAGGAAAAAAAATTCTTCAGTGTGACTGTGTGAGTCAACAATTTAGGCCCTTAATTTGACTTTGAATTCGGTTAACATAATGTCGAAGTACGGCCCATTTCCATTTGTCTAGGTACTAAATCGGTAAATCCAAGTCTGTTTGATTTTCTCTTCTCCAGTCCACAAGCATTGAAGAGTTCGTCAAGCCCAACTGCATAGTCTTTTGATGATTTCTTGCATTTCGAATGATTTGATTTGGTTTATTAAAGATAATAAGCTTTTAGGTGATTGGTTTGGGTTGATGCAGAGGTCTGTGGTGTGTATCTGGGCCGAGACAATGATTTATGATAATTTAAATTCTATACAGTTCAGACTTCAGAAACCAATTAAGGCACCTTGTAGTATTTTTTATGTGTGTCAATCAAAGCACAACATGATACATGCATATTGATGTTAAGGTTCTTGTAAGTAACAATATTTTTTTAGCAGTAGGATGATAAAATTTCCTTTTAAACTTTTTGCCACTAAATAAGAAAAGAAATACTCAACTTACCCTTGCAAAAGCGACACATCGTAATACTTTTTTGCAACTTTAAAAGATCAAATTATAAATGTGCAAAGACGGACTAATATTATTGTTATTCTATTGTATGAGAACGACCGGTTAAAAGAACAAAAAATAATTAAATAAAATAAGATTATTTGATACAAAATCAAAAGATGAAAAGCTCCACATAAATAATTAAGCGTTCATTAAATTTTTTTTTTACAACTCGTTTTGTACTACATAAATTTTATTTAAATTTTTATTCGTTAACGTATTTGCATTCCTTATAATATAGAATAAGAACACATGTGGATCACTACTTGCCAATTAAAATTCTAACACTTAATTACAGATACAACAATTAATTTGTCATGATGTATCACTGATACCTCCTCTTCTTTATATAACAAATTGTTGCGAGTACTTTAACACTGTGCTGCTATCCAATAAATTATTTAAAAAAAAGGAAGCCAAGATACAAAGGAACAGCATATTTACCCTGTCACAGAAAAAAAGTAAATGGGTACAAATAATAGAAAATTGCAGGACAAACCGTATTCGTATATCTCTCTGTATTATTATTTTTTTATTTCTTACAAAAAAGCATGTGAATTTTAATCCACAGTTTCCATTATAGAAGCAAATATTTAAATGCAATGTCTCAGTAAAAGCACACAACATAAGCCCACCTAGATCTAAATGGAACCATATGTATTAATAAAATATTTGAAATATGTTGCATGTATGGGAATTAGTCTTGTCCACATTGAAAGCAATTTTTTGTAGAATCCGACCATTCTATTAGTGTTTTCTATACGGAAACGAAAACTTTAAATCACAGACCACAAGTTCTGAAAACTACACTAAAGTATCAAATGAGTTCGTGTTTTGTTCGAAACATTGAATTGTAATCAATTAGAGACTTATGGAAAGAAAAAATATATATATAAAAAACGTGTAATGTTTTATCTAGATTCAACGAATGGAAAGACAATTTGAACAAGAAGCGCTGTGGCCTGTTTCGTTACTTCCTAGGTGATTAACCAGAGATCGACAACAGTTGAAATTGTGCAATTGCATCGTCTCTGTTTGTCGATTAAGAAGTTATCCACAGTTTGATCACAACTTCTCTTGTTGTACACAGGTATAAAGTATACCACTTTCGTTAGCATGCATCTTGAAGAGAGAAGGAAAAAAAGGAGCAAAACCACAATTTTCTTTTTCTTGTATTGTCAGAGGTTCCTCGTTTTCAGTTTCACTTGACAGTCATAACGCGTCTGGCATAACTTACGTACATAACATTTCAAATTTTTGTAACTATTTTTCTTTAGTCTGTAAGTTTTTTTTTTAGTAAAAGATTGTAATTACTTGACTGGTAAAAGACTAACATCAATAGGAATCATTTTTTTTAAAGAAGTTAGTTGGCGATCATTAGCAAAGAAAAATAAAATTTTGCATATATTATAAAAAAAATAAAGCAAGAAAACAACTAGATCCACAAACATATAAAGGAAAAAAATTCAAAATCAAGCAAAATTATCAGATGTGATTTTGCTTTCGTAACATTAAATATAAGTAACTAAATATATAATTAATTATCTTGTGTGACAGAAAGATGTGAGCTACTAGTTTGATGATTTTAGACTATATATACAAAAAAAAATGTAAATAAAGACAGGAAAATACATTTACATTTTCAATTGTCTAGTTAAACAATAGTTTTCATGGTGTCAAATGGATGGAGGCTAAATTTAGCCGTAAAACAATATTGTTTAAAATAAAATGTTTATGCAATGGAATATGCTGAACATAATATTTAGACTATATTTAGAATTTTAATTTATTATCTGATTGCTTTTGATGATAGCGTACTCAATCTTAACTCTTTTAAAACCCTGGATCCTTGCAGCTCCATTTCATTTCCCTTCTCTGGCATTTTGGGAAGGTAAATTGAAAGTGTTCACTACTTGAAAGATACATATGGAGGGGCTTATTGCCTTTAAAGGTAACTTATGCCCCTCCCTCAAGCTGAAACCTCGTGGCTATAGTACTTCTCTGAGAACAACAAATTTAAAATTTAGAACCACCTCTACTCAATTCTCCCCATTGCAGTTGCAAAATCCCTACAAATTAAATCAAAGCCAGCAAAATATTCATTTTTGGAAACATGGATTTTTTCAACAGAGGCAAAGTCGGTTGGTTTGTCCCGCAACAGCAGCTGTGGTGTCATCTAACAATGATCATCATTCTGACAAGGAAACCAAAAAGTTCTTAGGTCTTGAGATACATACATGGAAGAAAATCGTACCGCTCGGGCTCATGTTCTTTTGTATTCTTTTCAATTACACGATTGTAAGGAACACGAAGGATGTGCTTGTGGTAACTGCAAAAGGAAGCAGTGCCGAAATCATCCCATTTTTGAAAACATGGGTCACTTTACCTACTGCAATTGGGTTCATGCTCATGTACACCAAATTGTCAGATAAACTCTCCAAGGAGGCTCTTTTCTACAGCATGATATTTCCGTTCATTGCATTTTTCGGTGCTTTTGCATTCGTGTTGTACCCGTTGAGAGATATGATACACCCAATTGGATTGGCTGATAAGCTTGTCGCAGCTCTCGGGCCGAGCTTTGTTGGGCCAGTGGCAATATTGAGAATTTGGAGCTTCTGTCTTTTTTATGTCATGGCTGAATTATGGGGAAGTGTTGTGCTCTCGCTTCTTTTTTGGGGCTTTGCTAACCAGGTATGCAGTGTTTTCAGTTCAAATTTTCTGGTTTTGGCTTCCTCAGGCACGTCGAATATACGATGAATGTGTGCTGAATTAGTCCCGTTTGTTTAGTTTTCATTCAATTTATTTTTAATTTAAGACTCATTAGTACTTCTTCACATGCATTTTGTACAGAAATCCACAGATGTCCCTGCAGTATCATTATATCAGTTCTATCCTTGTATTTACGGGCTTTTATGTTTTGAAATTTCTAGCAACGAAAATTTTAGTTTAACTTCATTTAGTTTAGTAGTTTCCAAGTGAAGTAGCTATTCTCTTTCAGATTCGAGCACAAAAACCATTTAAGTCTGCTGGTGACGGTGTTAAGGCTTGACATTCTCAACAAATTTGGTTTTTCTATTACGATTTTGATTCTGTTGAAATATTCAATTGAAGTAGAGTAATTAATTTGTTTTCCCTTGAAACTCTTAGATTATGACTGTTGATGAGGCGAAGAAATTCTACTCCTTGTTTGGTCTCGGTGCAAATATTTCGCTTATATTTGCCGGTCGCACAGTCAGATTCTTCTCTAACCTTCGGGAGAGGTTGGGGCCAGGCGTCGACGGATGGGAATTATCTCTAAAAGGCATGATGAGCATGGTTGTGGTTATGGGGCTCATAATTAGTGGTATTTATTGGGCTACTAACAAATTTGTGCTTCAAGATCCGACTGTTCCAAAGCCAGATCATCGTCACCATCATCATAAAAAAAAGAAGGTAACTAAATTCATATTTTTTTTTCTTTGTTACAAATAAGACATACTCACACAGAATGAAAGCTATACAAAATAGTAAAAATAAACAAGTGCTGAAAAGATCCTTCATAATTTTTGCTGAATATTATGATATAAATTTGTTTTCATGGCAATTGGAAAAAGATTATAAAAGTATAACTCTGCTTGATATCTTTTACTTTTCTTTAGATAAATTTAGAACTCATTCAGAGGTCCTTCCAAAATCTTCCAGAAACTTCATACACAACCTCCTAATGGGGCTGTTTGGATCCCACCGGAATTTGGGAAATTTCATATTTCTAGACATAAATTTATTATAAACAATTCAAACTCTTCACAAATTTATACACTTCCCAATAAATTTATGTCTAGAAATAAGAGAAGAAATTCTCCAAATTCCTAAGCGATCCAAACAGCCCCAATAAGTATATATTGCGGTTTTGGATCACAAGATGCAATAAAATAGTTTTCATTCTGATAACAGAAGCCGAAGCAAGGGGTGAAAGAGAGCCTCAGGCTACTGCTTTCCTCGAAATACTTGCGAGATCTTGCAACCCTGGTTGTTTCTTATGGTATCAGCATCAACTTAGTCGAAGTTACATGGAAATCAAAACTCAAGGCTCAGGTAATTATCTAAGCTCTTACATACTAAATTTGTAAAATTCATTGGAGCATTATATGACACAATCAAACTACTTCATCTGAAGATACCAAAACAAAAAATATAAAAAAGAGTCATGCATCACAAACTTAATCAATAAATTAATAAGTAAAGATCTATTGGTCCCGTCATGTATCATCATAAGAGCCTTTTCCTTCATTTTTGTTGAGTAATATTTTTATTTTTCACAGTGCAGTTTTGTATTTATCTCATCAAATAATTACATTTTAAGTACTAATTAATTATCTCATTTTGTTATTCTAGTTCCCGAGTCCGAATGCCTATGCTTCTTTCATGGGAGATTTCTCAACGGCAACTGGCTTAACAACACTGATCATGATGCTTGTGGGCCGGCAAGTTCTTCTTAAATTTGGTTGGGGCACTGCTGCCTTGGTGACACCGACAGTTTTGCTAGTAACAGGAGTCGGGTTCTTCTACCTCGTATTGTTCGGGCAAACACTCACCCCACTTCTCAGTCATTTCGGCATGACACCTCTTCTTGCTGCCGTCTATGTGGGTGCCGTGCAAAATATCTTTAGCAAGAGTGCAAAGTACAGTTTGTTTGACCCCTGCAAAGAGATGGCTTATATTCCACTAGACGAAGAAATGAAGGTTGGTACTTATTTAATTTTCATTTCGTATGTTAGTTTAAATTATATCTGTTTACTGGACTATAAGATCCCTTTTCTAGCACTAAAGGTAAATTTTCAAAAACCTAAAAATTAAACAAGAGAGCTTTTCTTCCTACCTATATATATTCAGTAATTAATTAAGTTATCATTTCGGTATATACTACAATTCTCTTATTCATCTCTTTTTATAGTTCAAAGGGAAGGCAGCAATAGATGTAGTAGGCAACCCCTTGGGAAAATCAGGAGGTGCACTGATCCAACAAGTCATGATTTTGGTATTTGGTTCTCTTGCCAATTCTACACCTTACCTTGGAGGAGCACTCCTTGTAATTGTACTTGCCTGGTTAAAGGCAGCACATTCTCTCAACTCACAGTTCATTGAACTTGAAAGGGAAGAAGAAGAAGAAGAAGATGATGATGACGAAGAAGTTGATAATAATAGTGATGATGAAACCCAAAATGGTGTGATGGCAGAAGATGTACAAAAGACTGCTACTGAGTCTCTTGTAACTGCTGATGGAGCTGTTTGTGTTAATTAAATTGGCAACGTGACAATGGCCACTCGCTAATTTAGAAGCAAAATAACCGGAGTTTCATAATAATATAATATATATATATTTTTTTTTTCCAGTTGTTACAAATAGCTTTTCTTTATATCAAGGCAAAGTTCCGTTAAATTTCTCCTTTTATAAAAAAATGGAGGTTCAGTTCTGATATTTTTCTAATAAAATAATTGCAATCGAAGAACGCATACAAGCCTTTTACAAAATGCAATTCGATACAAGGCCCTCTTTAAAAAGAGCTTTTTCTCATTAATAAAAGAAAAGATTTGCACGATTGCAAAAAAATGTAAGGAAAAAAATGAAAAAAAAACGTAAAAAGTACCTAACTATAAAGAATAATAAAAGAAAAAGAAAGAAAAGTAAAGAACAGAAATAAAACTGAAGGTGGACTCGGAAACAAGTTCCTCCGCCAATTGAAAAGTTGTTTAAATGAATTCTTTTAGTGTTGAAAGCGGCGTAAATTTCCATCATTAGTAGAGTAGAGATTCACTTATTGGAGGAGAAAACATGATTGTTTTTCTATTTAGTCTTTTCAAATGGCCCAGGAGGCCTCTTCACAGATGATAACTAGGACCAACAGGCCCTTAACCTCTGCACAGATGATGGCTAGGAGAAACACATGATTGAAGATTAACAAGTTAGGTTACTGACTTAAAAGTTAATTAGACTAAGAGGACATTGGGCAACACCATAAATTAGTGGAATAAGTTAGCACTTTTAACACAATTATAGATTAATAAATTAGTTTACTAACTAAAGTTAGATGAACTTCATGCATGCCAAACGCATTCTAAAATAAAAACATATGGCACTGTGTTTTTTTTTTTTCACAGCGGCCGTCAAACAGTGTGGCACTGCATGCGTTATTACTTATTAGGAGAGGAGTCAAGAATCAGGTAGAGAATTGACAGTCCATGGATTTGACTGATGGTTAGTGGTTAGGTATTAGGAGCTAGGACACAAAACTACATCCTTGAAAATCTGATTTTTGTGATGTACAACCATTACGCAACTCTAATTAACTTCATTCCAATATATAAATTTTTTAGTATATTAAATATCCCCAATCCTTTTTTTAAACTTCTTAAGTATATAGACTGAGCTCATGTCGTGTCCCGAATTACTCTCTGATCAATCATTGTTTTATATAAGTCAAGTCAATCCACCGTTACGCAAGTAGAGTAGATTTTTTTTTCCCCTGCCGAAGGAGTTAGTAGCTTAATTATTGAAACTAAGATGGAAGTGAAAAATTTCTAATTTTAAGTATAGACAAAATTTCCAACTGTGTTTTGAACTAAATCAGTGGTATAGGAAACAGAAACAATTTTTAAAAAAATCTATAAAAGAGTTTAATTTACCGAATTGCTATAAAAAAAAGAGCTACATTTTTTCTTTGTTACTCCCGATAGGAACTTAAAAGAGTTTTGAAAAAAGAGCTACCTTTTCTTTAATATAATCCTTTTGCCGAATTGCTAGCTACATACCTACAGCAGTTTTTCTTTACATAAAAAGTAATGGCCAGACCAAGTCGCTGTGACGTCACCTTAATTAATAGTACTGATAAAATCTTATTTGTTTCGGTCAAGATGAAATTAAATCAATTTTTATTTGCTTATCGGGAAAAAAGAGTATATTTAAATCACATTCTGTATCACATCGAAGTATTGATGTCATGTTATTTGAAATTATAAGACGCTACCAATATCATGGACCGAATAATAACTCGAATATCCTTGAATTTTAAGACTTTTGGCATCTATCGTTGAAGCGAGATACTGGGTATGCTTATTTTTATCTAATATTGTCAGCAATATTATCTAAGTTAGATAGCTCAAATAAAATATTAAAGTTGATTATTCTTAGGGTACGTTTGGATCGTTGGAAAAAGAAGAAGAAGAAGAAAAAAAATTATAAACAATTCAAACTCTTCACAAAATTACACACTTTCCAATACTTCTTTTCACTTTTTCCCTTTTTTTCCTTCTTCCCACACCTATCCAAACGGAGCCTCAGATTGTTTGGTCTTGATTGTCATCATTGGTTTAAAGCACTTGCACGTAAGAGTGTATATACACTAAGCATTTGTTAGACAACTCCATTTTGCAAGTTTGCTGTTTATATAGTTTCTACAAAAAATTGAACAAATGATGTACACCAAGCATATATCATGAACTTTTTTATTTTTTGGTTTTTTTTTTCTTTTAAGATGAAAGTTATGATGAAGTCTTCCAACTTTAAAGAGATTAAGATTATTTACATAAAATTCACAAATATAAAAACCGGAGCACGTTAAGTACCCAATAAATTTACACTATTTATACTGACTAATTTTTTTGTTGAATAAGAAAAAAGTTTTTGTCACCTCATCTTTTGAATAAAATGTATGAGGTTTGAATAGATATACACGTCGAGATGGAATCCTTGATCTTTTTAAAGTCATTCAGGTTTGAATAAATGTCCATGTGGAGAACGATCCCTTGATCATTTTAAGGTCGATCCTAATACTATATACTACGGTCTACGAAGCCGCTAAACCACATATTTATACTGACTATTTCATAATCTCTCGTTTAGTTTTCTTTCTTTTTTCTCTCTTCCTCTTTCGCTTCATGATGCATGGGATCATTGGTTAGAACTTAGAAGCCCTTCGTTAATGCCATTTTATTAGTTTGCAAGTGAAAAATTACGGACACATTAAATTACTATTATTTGCAATATTGTTGAGCGCGGTTATTGATGTTATGATGCTCCATTAGATTAGAGGGACTTCTTTGACTTTGTATCCATAAATTGGTTCGGTGGGATGGCTTAAAGTGTACAGAGTTCGAGTTTTTCATGGAAGTATACAGTTCTTAGTTATTATTATTATTTTTTTTTTTGCGTCCTGATTGCAGAACAAAGTGATTTGACGATTTCTATGGTCTATGCATAGAAACAAAGAGCCTCAATCCAGTTCGGCATCTCACACAAATATTTTTTCCTTTGATTTTTAATTAGTTTTTGTGGTTTCAATCAAGGCATGCTAGCTAGCGATTTAGTACTTCAATTAAGACATATTTTTAGGGTCGCCAATTGCCAACAATGATTGTATTTCAAAAAGGTATCATATTTATAATTGACCAAGCAAGCACCATCAAAGAAAACCAACGACTAATTAAAGAAGATGATAATCAATGAAAGCATGTTTAGATGAGTAAAAGCCGAAATCAAACAAAAAACAACATGAATTCTAGGAGGACGTGGATTTTAGGAGACAAGAATGTGGCTGCACTCTCTCGATCTTAGCGTAAAAAAATGCAAGAAATATTTAGGAAAAAGCATAATTAAATGAAGTTTATGAGGTCTACAATAAAAGGAAATTATTAAGGTAATTTAGTTAACACAATATAATAGAATAATTAGGGATAATTTAGTCATAAAACTTATAAAATGTTGCTCGGATTAAATTTCTTGTTGTCCAGATTAGCACCCCTAGACCTGTCAAACGTATATGACGGAAGCGGAAATATCTATTTTCATTTCCGTTCCGTTTCTGAAACGGAACGAAATGGTTGTTTCATTTTCGTTCCGTTTCGTCAAACGTAACTGAAATCTGTTCCATTTAACGTTCCGTCTCTATTTTCTATTGATTTCAGCCCTATTTTCGTGTTCCGTTTCATTTACGTTAACAAATTTCAGTTCCGTTTCTGAAAACGAAACCCATTTCATCTTTCATTTAATGTTCCGTTTCGACGGAACGGAACAGAACAGCGAAATGGATGTTAATATTGACATGCCTAAGCACCCCTACCACCCAACCAAAAACACAGTTAATATTTCTCCGAATGAAACTGAAAATAGAATTGCCTTATTAGCCTGTCGCGCCAAGAGTTTCTTTAAAAGGCCCACACCCAACGAATATAGTTTGCGCGCAAAAGTCAAAGGATCACATCGACTTATTCATATGCAACAATGCGTATTACTTTTATTTTTATTTTTTTTTGCATTAAGACTTGTGATGTAATTAGCAGGTCCACTTCTTTTAATCATAATTTTTGTATTTTTTTAAACAAATTGATTATTAAATTTAATTTCACTAAACTTTCGAAATCAATAAAATTTAACTATTAATTGACGTGGATCTTTTTTTTTCTTTTAGCAAAATATCAGTCTCTGTTGGTTTTTAAATGAAAAGGATTTGATTGTATCAATTAAAAGATCAATAGATTGTAAGGAATAAATTAAAATTCACTAATTCAATGACTAATTAATTATTGAATGTAAAGTTATGGTTGAATGTTGAAATAATGTTAAATATCAAACATATCTTGAAGGTAGCCTTTTGTACATATTTGTTAATCATGATTGGAATAATTTTATACATATTATCATGCGCGTCAATACGTATTAATATCAAAATTGATATCATGAACTTTCTTTTATAACACAATCTAAAATATATTTTAATTTCAAATAACTACATAGGACTTTAATGAAAAATATCAAAACAAGTTGGGACTCAAAGAAATGATAGAAGAGTTTTGTGTGATCTGTCATGCATGTGTTATTTGATTCTTATTTAAACTATCTTATAAATCAGGTAAAGATTAAAATCAGTCATTTATGTATATTAAAAGAGTGAAAATAAAAAAATATGAAATAATAAATGAGCCTTTTATTTAATGTAAAAATTCACTTAAAAATGTCTATAATAATTCTACATTTATATTATTTCATGTACATAATACATATATACGATTCTAAGTGTGGGAGACTAGAGAAAATCAACATATCTAACTAGCATGCATAGTACTACAACCGGAAACAAGCCTCTAGCCAAAGCGAGTAGCATGGCTCCAACAAGTTTAATCTTGCGTCTTCCGATGGAGCCACTTATGTATTTTTCAGCCCAACATGTCCGGTATACTTCAAGTATAACATCTAGTTGCTTATGTCATATCCATCAATGACAACCTGTTGTATTCTTAATTTTCTAATGGATGGATCAAAACTCGTTGTTTAACTTCTCTATGATATTTTAGTCCAACATACCTCATGATGTCGTCTCCTTTAGATTTTGGAGATGGAGCTTCATGTTATCCACATAAATCTTGAATTCAAATTTGAGAAAAATGGTTATGTGTAAATTAAAATCTATAAAGAAAATTTGAAAAAAAGAAAAAAACAATGCAAGAGATCATGAATAGTTGCAGACATTATCAAATCTAAGACGGAGCTTAATGTCATCCATAGAAATTTTATAAATTACCAAATCTAGAAAATGTTTATGTAATTAAAATTAGAGGAGAACGCGACGAAAAAGTTTGTGCAAGAAAGAGATCATAAACATTTAAAGACATTAATTTCCTTCTTAGTAATCCTTATTTTTCTTCGGACAACATTAAAAAAAATTATAAATGAAGAAGCTATCTCTAACACAGGCCACCTCGCCTATTTTGAGAAGTGAGGGGTATTTTCATCAATATAAAAAATTTATATGGAAATGGTTGTGTAATACCATGATTTTTCATCATTCTTTGGCTTGGTGATATATTTTTTTTATTATTGATTATTTTGTTAGATTCTGCTTGAAAATTATTTGGCTGCTCAAATTTGTTTAGAAGATATTTTTGAAAATTTTAAAATTTGTTTCTAGATTCTAAAAAACGTTGTTATATCTTTTTCCTAAGATTTTATGGATCAGAAATGCTAAATTTGTATATATATTTTTGTCAAAGACTAGTTGAAAGAAAATTGTTTTACAAAGGACAGATTGGTCTATACAATTGAATATCAGGTTTCGTACTTTCTAATTATACTTGTTATGGGTTCATTCTTAGTTGTGTCTATTACGTGTGGTATCCCATGTCATAATCACTCTATAGTCCAATTATTGAAGCATGCACTGGGTTCACTTAAATTGTAAGTTCTCCTTCAAGAATGGTATATCAATTGATTCCTTGGGATCTGGTTCCTTTCTCATCCCAACCGCTTATGTTACTTTTCATTTCTATTCCAAATTGAGCCTCTCTCTTCCCAAGCACACACAAGAATTTCTCCTCCAAAATATAAGCAAAAATAATTGAAAATTAGGAATTGATAGTGAAGCACGTTCTCTCTCATAACTTCTAGCAAAACTGAAAAGTTGAAGCCGTGTCTTATTTAAGTTTTCTTCAAGTATCATCTTGCATAAGTAAGAATTGTCTTCTATTTTTGAGTAACGCAAGTGATTTTGATTCCTAAGAGTTGGAACTTAGTATTTATTTATTTTTCTGATCTATTAATAAAAATTGGATTTGATATTAAAGTTAGGGTTTATGAACTTTTTGACAATATGTTGGAAACGAGTCCAAATTAGGGCAGCACCTTAAGTAATTTCAATTCTCAAAGCTTCTTCCCAAATTTCCTTTCAATCTTTGAAAACCAGTAAAGTATGAGATTTTAGGAAACTTGATTCTTTTTATTAGTTGATTTCAAGAATAACCTGAAAATTGAATTTATTGCTGGGATTTACTGCTGGAACTTCCGATTATACTGCTGAAATTTCAGTTTGTGTGCTATTTTTATTATGTATTTGCTGATAAATAGGTGCTGGAATTTCAGATTTTTGTTGCTGAAATTTCAGGGGCAATTTTGATAATTATCTTACTTGGAATCTAAAACTCTACAACAAAACTTTGGTTGGCAATGGTGTATAGATTTCAAGTGAGCTTCATTTTGTATTAAGCTGAATTTTTTAGAATTCTTGTCAATTTAATGGGTTGAGCAATTTGTTAAAAGTACAAGAACTACTGTTCTATTTTTCTTAAAGATATAAAATGTTCGGCTTAACCAACATGGTTTCATGCGCCTCTGATGGGTGTGCTCAGTTTTGCAAGCTGGATGAGCTCACTGAAATTTCTCTTACTAGCCTCAACAGTCAACATGTACCATTAGTTATATAATTCTATTAATTGACCAAATTAAGTAAGCCTCTTTGAATAAATAACAGATTAGACAAATACATATGTTAGGCATACCGCAAAACCGACTACACCTAATTAAATGTAAATACTTAAAAACAGATTTCCAATTTAGAATAAAAAAAAAGTAAAGTAATTGAATTTGTTTTTGAGTTAGAATCTTGAGTTTGCATGTTGGGGTCGAGGCAGCCGGTACGACAATTGTTATAAGATTGCATGCGCTTGCTTGCTTACTTGCTTTGGATTTTGTTGATTGCTTTTAAGGTTTAGATTCCACAGAACTTTGATTACATATTACAAATTAATTACTTACATTGCATCCTTTAAATTGTTTGTAATTGCAAGCATATTTGTATTATATCGTGTTGATATTATTTAGTATTATCTGTGCATATTGAATGGTTATCCAATTTGAAAGATTTGATATGGAAGTGTTGATACTACTTGTGTGATTGAATAGACGCTCGTTCTTAAGTTTGGAGCTGGGGAGTGGCTTCCCCGTCTGGCCAGACTTTGGTCATGAGCGCTTATAGTCCGGTACTCTATACGGTATCCAGTCCGTGGAGTGGTAGTGTTCTCAGCCTGTAGTATATTTGTTTATATGATTTTCTAAATTGTATTTGGAATCTGAAATTGATCTTGATCCCCTTGAGTTCGAGGAGGGAAGATTGTATATGTCTGATTAATCTGTGATTATGATTGATGATTACCAGCCTTGTGTTGAAAGTTACCAATATTGAGCCGACATTCTTGTGTTATCATTTGTATTTGAATTGGAATTGAATAAAATGTCGGGCTCACTTGCATTGCATAAATATGTAATTGTTGCATAATATATTCGTACCATCTGATTGTATTATTGATTGTATATCTGCTATGTATTTTTTTTACTCAGTCGGTAATTAGTTCCGAAACATGTACTTGAAGTTCGTGTGGCTGGAACTGAATACTGCACTGAGATAAATTTTTATTTATCTCACTCTTCTGCTCTGTGGGTTCCAGGATTAGCGAGCGGGGTCGTGTGGTAAAGGAGTAAGCCATTCTGTTTGTTACTTGGTCATGAGTATCTTGTGAGCTTCTTGTATTGAACACTTCATTTCTGTACAAACCTGTATATTAGTATTTGTTTGTATCTATCTTTAATTCTTTTTATTTTCAGAATTATGGTCAAGTTAGTTGTACTCTTGTGTAAGCAAATATTTGCATTATTGTTATAATTGTATAGTTAGCTTGTGCTTTTGTAAATCAGATATGTTATTAGATTTTACTTCTATATTGATTTGCAAGCTCCACGTCTTAAGTATATGTCTACTTTCATTTTATTTCTTAAATGTATATTGCATCTAAAATTTGAGCACGTATATTTGATTGTATTCACTTGTATATTTTTTTTTTGGCATGAAATTTTTATATTAGCCACGTCAGCTTAATTTTACTTTTCAATAGTATATAACCTTCATGTATTAAATTCTGAAATCTTATGCATTTCCAATTTCTTTCATCTTATGCTTATACAGTTCATGTACGTTATACATGCTAAGTAAATAATTTGGTAAATCCAAACTACATATTTTGGATGCTTGTCTTATTAGTTTTAATTTGATTTAATCTAAAACTCATGTGTCAAATTAAACATGTGCACTTGCATTTTTACTTTCAAAATGTTTATTTATATATATAATTGCATGTATTGTATTTCTAAACTGCATATCTGAAATTGATAGTCTTGATTTTCAACTCAAGTGCTTATGTATCCATGATTGCGTGAATCTGTTAATCTGAATTGGATATTTCAAAATGTTAGTCTTATCAGTATTCTACATTTGTATATTTATACATACATGCATGTATGATTATTAGTGGTGTATACTTTAACTTTAACTTTAATTTGTAAGTTATGTATTAGTAGTTATGTATTAGTAAGCCTTGTGGGTGTAGAGACATCTGCGGCGGACACTCCGTCATGTACTGTTTAGTCGTCACTGTTGTTGACGGGTGTCACATGTTGTATAATTAAATTCTAATTTTCTAGCTTAGTTGGATTTGGGGCGGCCTTTTTCAAATTTCAGAATTTTAAAGTAGCAATGAATCCATTTTTTCCTAATAATATTAATATTTTGATCTTTATGACAATAACATTATCAAATTATTATTATTAGCATTAGTATATGATAATTATAATTATAATTATCATTGGAGATATTTTTATTTATATAAATTATTATTATTATTCTGTTATTGTTATTGCAGTTGTTGTTACCCAATTTTTTTGCTGGCGTGCATAATTCTTTGTTTACTTATCTTTTTGTTTTAGTTAACAGAAAATATCAGTACTTCGTTGGTTTTTCAATAAAAAAAAAGAAAATAATTGGTATATATATTAAAAGATCAATATATTGCAAGGAGCAAATTAAAATTGACGAATTCAGCGACTCATTATTACCTCAGATTATGCATTAACAATCAATATATTATGTCATAAACTCCAATAGAAATTTTGTACAGTCCAGACGGCCATATTAGTTTGTCCGTGTCCCCCATTATATTTCGGCATCCATATCTCGATTGATGCGTTTATACTGATAGATATTTGAAATATTAATTCATTATAATATTTCAGAAAAATTATCCAATTTCAACGTAATTCATATAAAATTAAATAAATTCATGAGTTAGAATTTACAAGATTGGAGAGACGATATCGTAAGACGGAAAATCGATCTTCTTCAATTTTCCTTGGTATTTCTTGATGGAAGATTAATGGCGTTTTTTAATATTCTGTCTATTTTTTTTTGGGCGAAAAATGAGTGAATAGGTGCCAAATTATGACAGAATATTTTAATTAATACCAAGGCAATTGAAGGGATCAAAATTTAAATGAACATGGTCCATCAGATTTTCCATCAAAATCTGATGCACCCTTTAGATAAATTTAATAATTAAAGTCGGTTCACATTTATTATTATAGGCCATAATAATTATAACATTCTCCCACTTGGCCTATAAATATCATAATGAAACTCGAATTTAAAATTGGCCAATAAAACATAAACCTTGTTCAGTTAGAAATACCAAACTAAACTAATATAATCAAAATAACTAAAACTGTTATTTGATCCCTATTAATTATAGAATGGTATTCTTTCCAACATATGGTTAATTAAATTCATTTGATCCACATAAGTATATTTGCTTATATATAAATTACATTAATGCGCAAACATAAGAAATAAGCAAACTATATAAATTCAGTCAATACATAAATGAAGCTTCAATACATAACTTAATTAATACATAATTGTTCATTACAACATCACAAATCACTAACCAAACCCATGCCGGCTACATGCTCTTTGAAAAGAGTAGGTGGTAGTGCTTTTGTTAGAGAATCAGCTAACATAGATCTTGTATTGATGTGTTGTATGACAATAACATTATCCTTAATTTTCCTTCTAACAACAAGATATTTGATGTCAATCCATTTAGTAGCACCGCTGGACTTGTTGTTTTTAGAGAAGAAAACAGCAGCCTCATTATCACAAAATAGCGTGAGCGGTCTTGCAATACTTTGAATTACTTGAAGTTCAGGTATGAAATTTTTCAACCAAACTGCCTGACCAGTAGCTTCAAAACACGCCACAAATTCTGCTTGCATTGTGGAAGATGCAACTAAGGACTGTTTAGCACTCTTCCATGAAATTGGTCCCCCTGCAAGCATGAATATGTATCCTGATGTGGATTTCTTCGTGTCTACACATCCAGCAAAGTCCGAATCTGAATAACCAATGACCTCAAGGTTATCGGACTTTCTGTAAGTAAGCATGTAGTCTTTAGTCCCTTGCAAATAGTGTAAGACTTTCTTAGCAGCTCGCCAATGATCCAAACCTGGATTTGATTGATATCGACCAAGCGTGCCAACTACAAATGCAATATCAGGACGTGTGCAAACTTGAGCATACATTAAGCTTCCAACAACCGAAGCATACTCATTCTTTTCCATTTGCTTACGTTCTGATTCAGTTTTGGGACATTGAGCCTTGCTGAATTTGTCACCTTTGAAAATGGGAGCAACACTGGGAGAACAATTTTGCATGTTATAGCGCTTAAGCATTTTCTCGATATATGCCTTTTGTGATAAACCTAAGAGACCACGAGACCGATCACGGTGGATTTCAATGCCTATGACATAAGAGGCTTCACCAAGATCCTTCATTTCAAATTTCTTTGAAAGAAAGCGTTTTGTCTCGTACAACATGTCTAAATCACTGCTTGCTAACAAAATGTCATCCACATACAAAACAAGAATGATAAATCTGCTCCCACTAAACTTGAGATATATGCATTGATCAAAAGTGTTTTCTTGAAATCCAAATTTTGTTATGACCTCATCAAACTTGAGATACCACTGCCTTGAAGCTTGCTTTAACCCATAAATTGATCGTTTCAACCGGCAACCCATATGTTCCTTGCCTTTAACAACAAAACCTTCAGGTTGTTTCATGAAAATTTCTTCATGCAAGTCACCATTAAGGAATGCGGTTTTCACGTCCATTTGATGCAACTCAAGATCATAATGAGCTACAAGAGCTAAAATAATTCTTAGTGAATCTTTCTTTGAGACAGGAGAAAAAGTATTATCATAATGTATACCTTCTTGTTGCGTAAAGCCTTTAGCAACCAGTCGGGCCTTGTATCTTTCGATGTTACCATGAGCATCGGTTTTAGTTTTATAAACCCATTTGCATCCTACGGGTTTAACACCTTTAGGTAACTCAACAAGGTCCCAAACATCATTTTGTTGCATTGAGTTCATCTCATCATTCATGGCTTCCAGCCATTGAGATGACTTATCACTTTTCATGGCGTTCTTAAAGGAGATAGGATCATCTCCATGACCTATATCGCCACCTTCTTCAGTAAGGTATACAATATAATCATCAGGTATTGCAGATTTTCGTTCTCTTTGCGACTTGCGTAAAGGTTCTTGTGGCAGCAATGGTACTTCTTCATTGTTAGGAACATTATTAACATTAGTACCTTCATTTAGTAATAATGGAGAAACAGAACTTGTAGTCTCTGAAATGACCGAAGTTGGAACATAAATTCGATCTTCTTCATGGAGGTTTATAGTTCGTTTTTCATTACTCCCACTAATGTTGTCATTTTCAAAAAATACTGCATGTCTTGTCTCAACAATTCTAGTGGTATGCGAGGGACAGTAAAATCTAAAACCTTTGGACCTCTCTGGATAACCTATGAAAGAACAACTGACGGTTTTGGAATCCAGTTTCTTAATTTGTGGATTGTAGACTTTTGCTTCAGCAGGACAGCCCCACACACGTAAGTATCCTAGTAGTGGTTTTCTTCCAGTCCACAATTCATAAGGTGTTGCTGGAACAGATTTACTAGGAACTCGATTGAGAACATGTGTGGCTGTTTTTAAAGCCTCAGACCACAAAAATTCTGGTAAAGTGGTATTGCATATCATACTTCGTACCATATCCATTAATGTACGATTACGCCTTTCAGCTACTCCATTTTGCCGAGGATCACCCGGCATAGAGAATTGATGAATAATACCACTTTCTTGAAGAAACAAAGCAAATGGACCTGGACTTTGACCTAAGTCAGTATGCCTACCATAATACTCACCGCCTCTATCTGATCGCACTACTTTAATTTTAAGATTATGCTGGTTTTCAACTTCAGTCTTAAAAATCTTAAATTTGTCTAATTGTTTGACCCCGAATTTTCATGCTCAGAGAAGTATAGCAATCTGCAAAGAACGTCAAAAATCCACAAAAAAAATATCAAATGACCTCCAAAAATCCTCCAAATTTACCCAAAAATTCCTTGAGAATTATGGTGAATTATCATAATTTTTAAATCCCAGAAATGCCCTCACAAATGCCAAAATTTGCAAACAAACCCAAAAACTTCACAAAATTGCTAAAATAAATCCATAAGTAATTTTGCGAAACCAGTTAAACTATTAGATTCCTTATATTTTTCTAAACTTATCCATAAAATTTCATCCAAAAATACCCAAGGGAAGACCCCAAAACAATTTATTTTGGTTTGGCATTTAGGAAATAAAATGGGAATTGTGGAAATTGAACAAAATCCCAGAAAATCCAGAGAAAATGGCGCGTGCATACTATTGCAGCGGATCCAGAGGGGGCCAAGCATGTCGCTGCCCAGGGGAGAGAAATTTCCCATCTGTTGAAGAGTTGAATGAACCCACCTTTTGTAGACCGTGTTGGAAGTTAAAAAGGGAATTGATTGGTGCACCATAAGCCGAGCTCACCCATCCCATCCTCTCTCATTAAAACTGACCAGCAGGGCCCCCTTGTCAGACGTTTCTCCCCCCCAGTAAAAAGATTTGGAGATGAAAATCGCGATTTACCATGACACGCCGGGTAAGTCGACGAGGGGCATCGACGTGGCCTCCTCCAGCGCCACAGACGCGAAACCAGACGCCCTAGCCCATGGTTTTCCCAAACTAAACCCTAGCGCAGTCGACTCCTAGCCATTGGATGGGAATTGGATGGCGGAGATGCATACGGCCAAGGGAAGCGTTGCCCTAACCAATTGGCTATATAAGCACCCCAATTCGAGGCACAGAAAAGGAGGAGGAAAGAGAAGAGGCCGCCACACTTGGGTAGGGTTTAGACAGTCAATTAGAGATTTCAAGGTTAGATTGAAGCTAGGCATTACATCAAACACTTGGGAAAGAGAGAGAAAGAGGTGAAATTGAGAGCCTCCATCTTGTAATCGCTTGGTTTTGAAATAAAGAAAGCTATTTTGAAGTGTCAATTCGTGGTTTTGTTGTCCCTCCTCCTTAGCTCAGCCACCAATCAATGGTGTGCTTGAGCCGTGCAAATATAATCACCATGAGCTATGGTCTAGAGCACAGCTCCAGTCATGGCCATGGGGTGAGTCAAAGAAAGGTGCTTCATGAAGGTTTAGAGCCCAGCTCTTTGCTTCATGGAGTATTCTCAAGTCCAATGTAAAAGGCACCATGGCTGCCATGTAGAGGTCTTTAGCCCAGATTTAGCCTCTCATGGCAGTATCAACTTGACTTGGCACAGGTCCAGAGCACTGGCTCTGGCCTAGCCATGTTCAAGTCACTACCAATCCAAAAATGGTATAAAAAGTCATGTTAAACCTCAAACCAGCCCTCACATTTTCAATTTGCTAAAAATATAGGATCAAAGTGCATAAGATAGTATGAGGTTTGCATATGTTAAGTTCAATTTCACTTATTTGTAAAATGAATAAATATATACAAAAAGGCATAAATATGACTAGAAGTGAAATAAAATAAAATACAGGGTTTATATGCTTAAAAATACAAAGATGTATATGGACAGTAAGAACAAGACTTCTTAAATTGCAGAGAACAAGATTTTCTATTTTTGCAAACTTTTATAATTTTACATAAATTAGCAAAGGCAAAAGGGGTATTTTTCAAATAAATTAGCATTACTTCAAAGCTTCTGGACTTCCCTGCAAAGTACATGTACAAAGAATTTGTGAACAGATCAAAGAACATTTGTATTAATCTTCAAAATTTTTGAACAAGTGAAAAGATGCTTCCTCTCTTATTTCAAAATGGACAGAAAAGTGTATGAATTTCATGAAGGAACTTTGAACTGTTGAAGAATCATCTAAGTAACTCATTTTACTGCATTTACTGCAACTCAAATAAAATTGTCTCAAACAGTAGTTAAATTGCTAAAATGTGAAAATTGCAAATCGTGACAAATGCCAAATTGTGTGTTCTTACATTTATGGTTGATTTGAACATATGAAACAAATTTAAACAGACCTAAATTGAATATCAAATCAAACTATTTTGTTGTAAAATGAGTTGCAAGTAATTGAACTTGAACAAAAATGGATGCCAAAATACACCCTTCTGCCTTAGTCCCTCTCGCATCCAACCATGATGCCTCAAGTCAAAACAAAGACATGGACAAGTCTAATTTGACCTCCTGATTCTCCCCAATTCGTTGCTGGCACAAGAAAGTCTCTCTGTGGACCCCACCAACTGAGCTCAGTTCAGACCTAATTGAGGCCGAGCCACCTCAGTCGAGATCACCTCTCTCTAAGCAACCTCACGAGAAATAGACATCACCGATGTATTCTACATACATCCATGGATCATACTAACCTACTTCTGGCAAAGAAAGAGAGGTGCGAAGGTTCGAACACCATTAATGGCGGCCCTATCTCTCTCAGGTTCCACAAGGAAGCACAAGGCTCCATAACTCCAATTGATTCTATCTTTGTGATCTCCTCACCTTCACGATTCTAACAAGACAACCCTCAAACGAAATGATGATCGGAGCAGCCGCAATTTGATCGGCGAAAAACCAGGGACCAAAACGAATAAAAAACCCTCTTCCGTTGGAGGAGACGGGTTAAACCCGCAGGGTTCCGGATCTTCTGTGGCCATTTGGCTTGTGGCCGGTCACTGACAAGACAGTGACTCGTTACACGAAAATTCTGAGATTAAAAACATATTTGACATGTGGGGTCCACTGTCAGAAAAAATAAAATAAATAAAAATAAATAAATGCCACGTCAGCAGGCTCATCAGCGCCAAATCAGATCAAGTCAGCAGCCACGTCAACCTTCTCTGCTGACGTGGACCAACCAGAAAATTCCAAATCATCATAAATTTTATAAATTCATTAAAAATAGTAGAAAGCTCAGAAAAATTCAAATAAAATACCCATAAAATCCTAAAAATCCAAATAAACCAAATTCACTGATACTTTGATATGAAAATATATCAAAGTAGTGGCCTTTTGTGTTTTTGAAGTACTTTCACTTTAAAAAGAATTTTGGAAAATCAATAAGCCCCCTTTTAAAATGCTAGGTATTTTCAAAACTAAGATTTCAAATATACTACTTTCAAAAGCTAAATATAATATACTCAAGTATAAAAAATATTTTCAAAAAGTCTAAAAGATTCCAAGTATCTAATATACTCGATTATGTATATTTTCAAAAGACTAAATGATTTCAAAAATGATATCTTCAAAAGTCAAATATCTTCCAAGATTAAGTATTTTGAAATAGAAAAGTGCTTTCAAAGATCAAAAATGCGAAAGGCCAAAGTGAATAAAATCACCAATATCCCAAGTGAAATCTCAGAAATTAAAAGTCCAAACACGAAACCCAAAATCAAAACCGAAACCTCTCCGTTTGAGGAAAAGTCCCTCGCTAGGGTTGAGATCGACCTTAGATGACTCAGAAAACGAATTCTTACGGGCCCCCTCGTCCAAAGAATTCTATTTTTTTGTTCTCATAAGAAGACCGATGAAGATGGTCCCGAGAACCGACTCTTATTAAGAAGACCGATGAAGATGGTCCCTAGGGTCGTTAAAGAACCAACTCTTATTAAGAAGACCGATGAAGATGGTCCCTAGGGTTGTAAAAGAACCAACTTTCGCCGAGTAGCCGTCAAAGAAGACCCGAAGGTTGCAAAACTTATTTGTTCTCACAAGAAGACCGACTAAGATGGTCCCGAGAACCGACTCTTATTAAGAAGACCGATTAAGATGGTCCCTAGGGTCGTTAAAGAACCAACTCTTATTAAGAAGACCGATGAAGATGGTCCCTAGGGTTGTAAAAGAACCAACTTTCGTCGAGTAGCCACCAAAGAGGACCCGAAGGTTGTAAAACTTCTCTTTTGTTCTCACAAGAAGACCGACTAAGATGGTCCCGAGAACCGACTCTTATTAAGAAGACCGACTAAGATGGTCCCTAGGGTCGTTAAAGAACCAACTCTTATTAAGAAGACCGATGAAGATGGTCCCTAGGGTTGTAAAAGAACCAACTTTCGCTCGAGGCCGCCCAAGAGGCCCCGAAGGTTGTAAAATTCCTCTTCACTCTCACAAGAAGGCCAGTCATAGCCCCGAGAGTTAGCCATGAATAACCTCAAGAGAAGCCTCCCCTTTCATCGATCAAAAACCTCTTCTAAACCAAAATCCATTCCCTTCTTTTGGTCAAGTCAGAAGTCTTTTGTCGATCCTTAATTGGGTCCCGCCCATTGAGTTTGGTACCATCAATTAAGTCCTCCGCGATAGCACTCCATAAGCCTCTTTTCTTAGCCCATTACATCAATACCCTTTACGTCCCTTAATCAGAGGTTCTTGTAGGCAACTACGAGGTAATTAACAGTAGGGGCTTGCGCCTACTGGAAAGAAAGGACCCGCTAAATCAAGAAACTTCTTTAAGTAGCGACTCTGTATAGGGTTCTCTTGTTTCGAGAGATACCCGCCATAGAGATCGAAACCTTAGGGGAGGTGAATCTAAGGCTATGTTCCCATTGTTCTTCGAGAAATTCCTTCGAGGAGAATAATGACGAAAAAGCCGCGACACTAATGCCTCAGATTTTTCAGAAATTAAGAACACATAAGCATAGCGTGAGTAATCATCAATAAAAGTAATGAATGATTTGTGTCCGTTGAGACTTGAAGTGGGAAAAGGACCGCATATATCGGTGTGAATTAATTCCAATAGTCCCCCACTTCGAGTGGCTCCTTTCTTATTTTTCTTAACAAACTTTCCCTTAACACATTCAACACAATTTTCAAAATCAGAAAAATCTAATGTCGGGAGAATTTCATTTTTAATGAGACGTTGCATTCTATCTCTTGAAATATGACCCAATCTGCGATGCCATAATTTAGAAGAATATCCAACATCACGATTTCTCTTTGTGCCACGTTTATGATCAACACAAGTAACATTCAGGGATAATAAAGAATCAGAAAAGGAAGAATCCAAACATAATTTATATAGATTGTCACATAATAATCCAGAACCAACAAATTTAGAGTTATGATATAGTCTCAACTCATTATTTCCAAACTGAAACATAAAACCACACGCATCAAGTCTAGAAACAGAAATTAAATTCCTAATCACACTAGGAATATAAACTACATCATGCAAATAGAGAATAAAGCCACTCTTCAAGACTAAACGAAGAGTTCCTACGGCCTCCACTTCAGCCTCTAATCCATTGGCTACTTTAAGCTTCCTTTTTCCCTTTTCCAGCATCCTCACGGAAAGGAATCCCTGCAATGAGTTCGTAATGTGCACGGAGGCACCAGTGTCAACCCACCACGTATTTAAGGGAACATCAATTAAAAGAGACTCACAAATCATATAATTAAAATCATTACCCTTCTTGGCAAGCCACGCTCTGAACTTGGTACACTCCTTCCTTACGTGTCCAGGTTTCTTGCAGTGATTGCACTTAAAAACACGTTTTGTACCAGATGTACTTGCTTTGTTAATACCAAGACCATCATCTTTCTTATTCTTTCCTTTACCATTGTTCTTTTTCTGTTTTGGACTTTCAATGGCTGCATGTGCAAAGTCAGGTTTTTCAGTCTTAAGCCTTTCTTCTTCTTCAACACACATGGCAATCAATTCGCTCATTTTCCACTTCTCTTTCTGCGTGTTGTAATTGATCTTGAAAGGACCAAACTGAGCAGGAAGAGAAGTCATAATGAAATGAACCAAAAATCCCTCAGAAATTGCCATGTCCATGCCATTTAATTTTGCGGCCATATCATTCATCATCATGATATGTTCACGTACACCGCTAGTCCCATTATACTTGGTAGTGAGCATTTTCATTATGAGAGCACTTGCATTAGCCTTTGATGTACTCTTAAACTACTACTCAACAGAGGCTAAAAATTCTTTAGTAGTAAAAAGTTCACCAGCAACATTCTTTTCAGGAATGCCTTCCCGAATCGCCAAAGAAATGATGCTTTTCATAATCATGAGAGACATTCGATTAGAACGCTCCCATTTTGCATAAGCAGTTTTTGCTTCATCTGCAGCATCATCCTTTGGCTTCTCAGGTTTATCCATACGTAATGCTTGGTCCATTTCAAGAACACCAAGACATATCTCGAGTTGCTCTTTCCAAGTTGAAAAATTAGTTCCATTCAACAATGGTATTCCAGACATTTGGGTACTAATATTGTTCAATGCTGAAAATTCATCATGACAAATAAAATGCTTACTATTAACTAAAATCCACAGACATATAAAATTAAATAAATTAGATCAACTATAATTAGGGGACTAATAATTAATTAATCTGAAATAATAAAACGCCAATTAATATTTCAGGTTTGATAGTTGATCCACTAAAATCAATTCATATCACCGTTGGGCAGAAATAAATTGAACATAAATTAAAAATTCCATCTAATAAATTATACTTGACAATTAAAGTTGATAAAATTGACATTTATAATTTATTAAATGTAAACATAAGTAATACAATAGACATAATGTAAAACATAGTTTTCTTTAATAAAATGGCGGTCACAATTAAAGTTGGTAAAATTGATAACGACCATTTATTAAAAGTAAATTAATATGAAAATAAATTATATATAACATAGTACTGTTGGGTTACTTGGTATATATAATATAGAATCATATATGTATAATATTATCATTATATAGAATCATATATGTATAATATTATCATATGTAAAACCATACGAACTTTGTATACGGTTTTGAAAAATAAATACATAAAATAATATTATATGATAAACTATATGAATTATTAATTATTAAATCATATAGAAAAGTCACCGTATAAAGTGACGTATACATAACAAAATTGAGGACTAAGTAATATAATTTTCCTAATTTGTCTAATTGAACACCATAGCGTCTCTTCAGTGGGACCAGACGCGTGATGCGCAAAAGGAATCCAAATAAAACAATTGATCGGATACAATTTAGGAATATAAGCATACGTCCTCACTTGTTATACAATTCCTGATTCAATTTCGAAAAAAGGGTTTGGACTAGAAAACTATACCCAAGAGTTGCATACAATCAACAACAGAAACTTTCTCCTTTGTGTGCGCCACGCCCTCCTGATTGACAGAGAGGGAGAATTGTATGTATATTATTTTAATCATAAAGAGATATATATGTTATACAACTTCATAGTGTGCACACAAAAGAAGTTTATATGAAAATAATTCTATTAAAAAACCATCAAATACATATTTATCATTGAATTTCAGAAATTAAATCATTGAATTTAAGAAATTAAATTATAAATCCGAATATATATATATATATATATATTATCATTGAATTTCAGAAATTAAATCCGAAAAATTTGTAGTAATTTTATATGAAATTACGTACCGCTCTGATACCAAATGATAGATATTTGAAATATTAATTCATTATAATATTTCAGAAAAATTACCCAGTTTCAATGTAATTCATATAAAATTAAATAAATTCATGAGTTAGAACTTACAAGATTGGAGAGACGACATCGTAAGGCGGAAAATCGATCTTCTCCAATTTTTCTTGGTATTTCTTGATGGAAGATTAATGGCGTTTTTTAATATTCTGTCTATTTTTCTTTTTGGGCGAAAAATGAGTGAATAGGTGCCAAATTATGACAGAATATTTTAATTAATACCAAGACAATTGAAGGGATCAAAATTTAAATGAACATGGTCCATCAGATTTTCCATCAAAATCTGATGCACCCTTTAGATAAATTTAATAATTAAACTCGGTTCACATTTATTATTATAGGCCATAATAATTATAACATATACATCATAGAATTTGACTGGAATCATTCGGTTTTATAATTCCCATTTTAGATTAGGAGTTTTTATTTTCATTAGTTATTTGAGTTAACAACCTCTATTTTAGTGAGAATACACAAGCTTCCTCTTTTCCCATTTTAAATTCAAATCAAGTTCAATTTTCAATCTAATTCAAAGACAGTATCTAAAGTCAACTATATTATTAACAACGTATATAAATGCACTTAGAAAAATAATTAAACATTTCATATAAATGGAGTAAACATGTCAGATAAAAGGGTGTAAACAATTCTTATATCATTTACGGACCATTGATTTGTGTAATTTGAACTAATCAGCGGTCTAGATCAAGGTTAGACTTTTTATTAAAAAAGATTAAGTTACTTCCAAATTAGCTATTTATTTAAAAGGAAAGACTAAATTATTGATTTTATCATATTTTAATTTTCTAACATGTAAAATTCTATATGAAACAAAAAATAATATTAATATTTTAATTTTTATTTGCCACGTATCGAGTGTTGGAGTTATGTCCTAGAAGTCAATAATTTAATGACTTAAATATTAGTTTATGTTATGGATGATATTTTATCATTTGTTCCTAAGTTTATTATTGACAGATCATTCAGGTTGAGGATCTGAATTGTGGATCTCTGTGGATCAATCTTTAGAATGACAATAATAAATCTAAACGGTTCATAATCTTGATAATTAACAAGGAACATTAATTATCATATAAGATTAGTATGCAAGTTAAGTAATGATTAAATTCTACAAATCATAGGTAAAGAGTTACCAACTTAATTGCATATGTGTATGTTATGGAACATAGTACAGGACTTGACCCAACGAAATAAATATATGGATTGTGTTATGTGTCATTATTTATTTCGTTATGATTTTGGTTCTAAGTTTGAGATGTTTATCTTTTCCACATGAGGATAGGTTCAATAAATATTGTCTACCGTTGATTCCCGATAAAGGCTGCTATACAGACTTTATTTATGTTCTCTTGAATTGTGCGGGAAAAAGCTAATCATTAAGAAAACCGTATGTCTCTCATTAATTCACTTAGTGAGTGACGATATCTGTTTGGGACCCTTGATAGAGTTGATCGTATGCGCGCAACTAGGCGATCAACTCTAGATCTAGAAACGTATAATCTGCAAGAATGCACATTCCTATCTTGGATTATACGATGATATCGTGTGACATATGAATCAAAATAGAGAAATGCTTTTATTCTCTTATGCAGAAATTAAAATACTGTAGCAGTACACTATTTATACGAATTGAGAATCATAACGTGTTGCTAGATACCGCTTATGATTATTGAAAATAAATAGTGATTTATTTTCATGTCCAACTAAGTATAAATCCTCAATGGGTCACACAAATAGAGCTTTAACCATACAGTGCATTATTTATTTATTCGCAACAGAGTGTATTGCGAAAATATGATGAGTTGACTAATTAATTATATACCGTTGCGGACCGTTATAATTAATTAAGTCAAAGGGATCATATAGAAATAAATTAATACATTGGCTAATTTCATATTAATTATTAATAAATTAATAATTAATTATGTTCAACATATTTTTATTTATATGAGCTATTTGGGTTTCTATTTAAATTATTATTTAAAAGTCCAATTTGAGGTGCAACAAAAGAGCAATTGTATGGATCATTAGTTAATGAATTAATGGACCATTTAATACATGATAAAATGGGCTATTAAGCCCATTAAAATTCAGTTAGGGCTAGTGGTAAGGTTGTAAATAGTTGCAACTATAATGAGGGGTGGTTGGCTATAAAAAGGGACCATTTGGAGAGAGAAACACTAGCCACCATAGCCTTCTCTCTTCCTCTACCTCCTAGAACGAAAATTAGAGAGAAAATTTCAGAATTTTCATCTCTTTCTCTTGCTCTTTTCTACCTTTAACTCATGTGTTGAGTATAGATTTCCCTCCTCCATTAAAGTATAGGTTGATTAGAAGAGGGAAAACCTTTGGATTAACCTCTCTCCTTCCTCTTACTAGCACAAGGGTTGCAAGGAAGTGGTTAATCTCTAGGTGGACTCGAGGTGGCCGATTGGAGGAGTTCGAAGTGCACCCCACCAACTTCAAAGTCGTATGAACAAGCCTCCTAATTACCATATTAGGAGAGGTAATGAAATTTTTATCTTTCTCTTGTGTTGGATTGAACTTATGTACTAAATCCTTCTTGCTTGTGTTTTAATTGGATTAATTAGAAGTAATTAGTCAAAAAATTAAAATTGAGCATTTTCTAACATTGGAGATATTTTTGCTAGTATGTAATAATAGTATAATAAAGCGAAAGAAAACAGAGTTTGGTGTATATACATGATCAGGCCTATTCACAAAACAATAATAATAAAATAAATAAAAAATCATTGTTTATTATAATATTTGTGATTTCATGATAGTTGCAGAATATATGTGCCGTCGCAGTCTAGCATACATCATGAACAATGACCAGTGCTCTACGGAGATGGCCTTTTTGACCTAATACGGAGCCGAAAGATAAAAAAAAATGTAGTGCTAGTGCTTCTTATTTTTAATATTCTTTTTTCTGCTAGAATGATTTTATAATGACATAAACTAATCGTCTATTACCAAAAAGAAGAAAGAATGTTTGGACGGAGTTAAAAGGAACATTAACAAGTTTTCTTTATTTCGTTGGTACTTGGTAGCAGCTCCTTTACTGAATTGCTAGTCCTAGTGTCCTACAATTTTTTTATGAACTAATTCTCCGACTATGTAGCTTGATGCCACCACAATTACTTGTCAAAATATGCATTGGGTCGCTTTCTTATCTTTTGATTTGGTTCTATTATTGTGCTATACTATAGAGGATGGCTCCTTGATAAGCTACATGACCTATTTTATTGATTTTATCAATGATAAAATAATGATACCATATATTAATTTCACATTCAGCGTAAAAAGCATCCAGCAGATGAGACGCAGTTCGTCTTGTCCACCCAATTGAAAATTTTTATATTAAGAGGCAGCCTCAATTTTTTATTAATGAAAATTGGAGGCAAGACTTCCATCTTCTATAAAGAGAAAAAGGCAACCTCGATGAACATCTCTAAATTAATGTTGGCTGTTCTATTTTTATTTCTGTAGGCTCCCCACAGGATTTAGAGGGACCTAAAACCGCCATTATTGTTTTAAGTCAGAAAGAATTAAATATATATATATATATATATATATATATATATATATATATATATGAGGTGGGATAAAATGCCATAGATGGCAATGCCATAGATGTCTTTTTTGAGTCATTTTTTGAAGATCCGAAATTCAATCGGTCAATCCAAACCGTTCAAATTGATCAGCATATTGAAATACCATTGGAGACCAAATTTTACATTTTTTTGAATTTTTTTGGTATTTATTTTGATATGTTCAAATTGGAGGGTCTGAAATACTCCAATTATAACGTTTTTTAAAATATCATAATAAATAGCAAAAAAATTCGAAAAAATGTAAAATTTGGTCTCCAAGGATATTTTAATGTGGTGAATAACTTGGATGGTTCAAATTGAGCATTTGAATTTTGGATCTCGAAAAACGACTCTATGGCACGGGACCCTCTGTGCCATCTATGGCACATTAGCCATCCTCTATATATATATATATATATATAATGAGCAGGATTACAATGCCATAAGTTTTTGATCCACAAGTACCAGAAATTTCTCTATTTTATTAATATTTCAAATTTTCAAATTCCAATTCAAATCAAAACCACTGATCTTGGTCAATTTAACGACGATGAGTTTTTATATAATTTTTTAAAAACTTTGAGTTCATCTGATTAAAAATTCAAAACATGAACATATTACAATTAATAACTTATAGGTAACATGGTTTCTTCGTTTTCATCCTCTCGGTTGAATATCAAATGAACTCCAAAGTTTACAAACATATGAAGCAGCATCCTCTACAACTTTTTGAGATCTGCAGAGGGCAGACCATTGATCCGAACTGTCCGATCTAATTTCGATGGATAGATTTTTACAGACCGTCCGAATCTCGACGAATCTGATATTCACAGAGCATCCATCATTGATTGGACGGTTCAGATCAAAACTTTTGAGGATATGGATTCAAAAAACATGTGACATTGAAAATAAGAATAACTAAAGAATCGGCATGAAATTATATTCTTTACAATTTTTATTTAACCAAATTACTGATCGGCAGTTCAGTAATTAAAGTTGATTATTCAATTGTACACAAATGTAAAATTTTTGTAAGAATTTGAAGGAATTCATCTCAACTTCAATCACAGGCTCCCATTGGTTATGCCTTTTGTGTTCACTTTTAGAGACATCATTACTATTTTTTCCTACGAAATATCATTTTGGCAGTACCAAAACAATGGAGTGAATAAAAACATGAAGTCGGTAATATAATTGGCCATTTGAACACACCAATGGACGCCGTTGCTTCTGATCGACTGGACTTTTGGGACCAATAAACCACTAATTGTCTAATTCCCATTTAATTTATTATTCAGATTAAGAGAAAAACGGCAGTTTTGCGCATGCTTGATTTGTCAATTGTCATCATTCATCAGTTTCCAATTGTAAAATGGTTTCTTTCTAATTAAACATGCAATTCTAAGCCCGTTGTTTTAATCCAGGAAGCAGCTTGTGAGATTACCTCTTTAGTTTCTATGGGTGAAGAATTAAAGTCCCACTTTATATTCTCTTCACATAGAAGAAGCTTTCAGACAAAACTCTCACCTAAACAAGGTTTTACTATTGCCTAATCTTTTGTCATAAATAATGGTTTACGTGCAATTTAGCAATTCGATTTTTGCCTCATCTTCAAGGAAATGATTTTAGGACATAGGAATCATCACCAAAATAGTTGCCACTATTACGTTTTTTTTTACTTAAAACTCGATTTTGACCTGCGAGACAATTAAATCGCCAATTGAGATTTTTTAAATAATCGCTATTCAATTTTCTAGCGAAACAATGAGGTTAAATATCTTTTTGAACCAGTTCGCATCTGGATAAATGACGAACAGTATTTAAAAATTGTCACTATTCCAATTTAAATTTATTGTTTATTAAATTAAACATGGCCACATATTTCTTGTTATACCAAACATGCTAAATAGCCTACTTTCTCATATGTTTTTAAATCAAATATATACATCTATAGTTTTGATATAATTAAGTTGATGTCGTCATATTATATATATATTAGATAGCCGCCTACTTTTCATGCACTCTTTGCGAAAACTGGTCAACATGGATAACATTATTGGCAGAATTATCCAGCCCAATAATGTAGTTTAATTTATTGAAGCATTAAATACACATTTAAGGACTTATAAGTTATAACTGCTCCCTTAATTATTAAAGTCGACATCAGTATAGAGAAAATCAAACTAGGGTGGAGTTCTTACTTAATCATGTCTCTGTTATTATTTCAGATGGAACATTTTATCATTATTTTGATTGGTGCATTCATTGAATGAGTTTGCTTCATTGCATAAATAAATTGTACTTAAAATAAGTTCTCCTGTTTTGGTGCCTTGTGGAGATTTCTCATCTCGTAGGTTGTTTGATCATGAAATATTAAACTATCAACTTACATATTTTTATTTACTGTAGGAATAAATTATAGTTTGACCATACTCTGACTAATTTTTAAAAATTAATAGCAGCATGTTTTCTAAATTTCATTTCTGTTATTTGAAAATAGCATACAAATTCCTCAAACATCTTGCAACCTTGCTCTAGTCCAAAGTATCAATTCTAACTAATAAATAATAAATTTTTAAGTGGGTAAAAGGAGAACAAAAAAACTAATACGAAATAATAAACATCAACAGAAATAAATGATAATGGCCTCCCCTGTTTCAACATTCCCCTAATAGCCAACTATATGTAGCACGCAAGACATAGTCAACTTATCTAAGCATAATTAAATTAAATTAGATTATAAAATCCTTTCGTCCCACAGAAGAAGATTAATAGAGTAATAATAATCAGAAGAGTAGATTACGGATAAACAACTTTCAGCACAGTTCTTCTGTGACCCCAACTCACCATTCCATCCGTGTGTGCATCTACTCAACCAAAATCAACATGCCAAATCACCTCTCAAGTCTCAACCTTCCCTCCACAAAAGACCCCACAAACTAACCTCCAAATCTACACACAACAAAGCTCTATTAAAACCCCAACCTAACTTCCGAACCTTTCCAAACCCCTCTCATTTTCCACTCAACCAACCCCACCTCCACACCTCCACACCTCCACCTCCACCTCCACTTCCACTTCCACCTTCTTCCCTTCAATGTACCCTCCTCCTCCAACCCCAACTCCTTCAACGAGCACCTCCACACTCGGCTTCCTCCTCCTCCCATCAGAGCTCCTCCACGAGATCCTCTTTCGCTTGCCTCTCCCCGACCTCCACCGCCTTCGCTCGGTCTCCCGACCTCTCTCCTCTCTCGTTTCCTCCTCAGAATTCCGCCGCCTCTACCACCTCAATTCCTCCCTCTCCTCTTCCTCCTGGCTCTTCCTCCTCTCCCGCCGCCCGCCTCGCGACTCCTTTCTCCTTGGCTTCCACTCGCCTTCTTCCCGCTGGTCTTTTCGCCTCCCGCTCCGCTCCTTGCCCCGCTTCGACGATCCTTACTTCCTTGCCTCCTCTGGCCCATTCTTTCTCTTCGCCTCCAATCTCCGGCAGGACCTTATTTCTTTCCACCTCCCTTCCTCCTCGCTCCTCCGACTCCCTCCTTCCCCTCTCGGTCCCCGTGGAACTTCCTCCTGGCGCCGTGCCTCCTTGAAGCTTTCTGCCGACCCCACCTCCCACCGCTTCCGATTCCTATTTGCAGAGATGTACAACCACTTGCCCTATCTCTTTGAGTACCGGTCCGATACCAACACCTGGCATGCTTCTGAAGCCGTGCCGGTCAATCCCGGCCAACCCTATTCTCCCGACCCGCTTAATGTGTACCTTCATCTGGCACACATCAGTACTGAGTCTCTGGTCCTGTGTACCGGGCCAGGAACGAATGGTCCCGTGTTGCTCCGGCCAAGGTTTACCGAAAACCCTTTTGGGTCCGATCGGTTGCATGTATATGGAGACGGGAACATGGTGATTGTCAAATCAGCCCCAGTTGAAGAGGGATCACGGGTTCGGACGCGCATGCGGGTACTGATCGGGATTGAATTGTGGGGCATCAGTTCGGACGGTACGGAATGGGTCCTGACATCCAAGGTTTCAACTGAGATGATAGAAGAGGTGAAGAAGCCTTATGGGGTCATGATGGGTTGCATGGCGGAGAGGGAAGGTGTGGTGAGAGTGGTGCTCATGTCAAACTGTAAAGGAGCATGGGATCTAGTGTGGCTGTCATATAACCGAGCCAAGGGTGTGTGGCGCTGGGTTCCGGTACCGGACTGTGGTACCAAAGGGTTAAACATGGCTGGAATTGCATTGTCTTCTACTTTCTCTAGGTTATGGCCATCTCCTGCTGGGGAAGAGTTCAAGTAAGGTAAGGGAATTTTGGGGATTTGGGGAACATGGGTTTGGTGCGGCCTATCCAAAATTTCTAATCATTAATCATAAAAAAATGGATAAAGTTTCTTGTGATTAGACCATTTTATATGAAATTTAGATTGACCAAGTATTTGCCTCCTGCCCTCCTCCGTGGCTGTTGTGGGAAATGGACAGCTCCGTTTTCTTTTTAAATAAGTTCGACACAAAAAAACAGACTAGATTTGGTTTGATTGTGTGGGGTCAGGTTAATACATGAGGCACATGGAGCATGTACATAAGTTGTTCCATGTCTTCTAGAGACTGTAGGTGTGTGGATAATAAAAAGGGGTTTGGTTTGCGTATATTTTCAGTGGATGCAATGATGGTATAAATTACAAACCGATAGATGGTAGTGATGTACATATGAAACGATAAGTCGGTTTGTTTTGATTTTATGTAATTGAAGGTGTTGTGATTTTTTGTGTAATTGACTAATTGTAAATACTAGATTCTTTGGTCGCGGCTCTGCCGCGACACATAATTACATAATTTTATTGTTATATTGATGTTAAAAATCTTTTGTTCATTGGAGCATCAATTTGGATGACTTTGTCGTTTTTGAGTTATCAATTTTGAAACCAACAGTGAATATAATAGCAGCATACAAATCTGATAAATAGAAAAAAAAAAGTCATTAGCATATAATAGATATGTTTGAAATGCAAGAGATGCAATTTTATAATGAACAAAAGCATGACTTTGATTAGTGAAAGACCAAAAGGTCGGGCCGGATTTCAAAGGACCAGACTTGACAGGTTTGATAGAAGGGCCGGGTCAGACCGGGTTAAAAAAAAGGATCGAGATGGGACGGATTAAACGGATTTGTTTTTTTTGAAAAACATGAGACCGGCTCTTCGAAAATCCGGCCGTTCTAGGTCTTTGGCCCTTATAGTCCTTCTAAAATAATACCGACATTTAAACTTTTTTTAATAATTTTTTAATCTCTATCGTCTCATCATGATCAAATAGTCATACGATTGAAGGACTAGGTCGGATCCGATCCTTCAACATCTATCTCTGAAAAAATTTAAATCCGACCCTTTCAAAATCCGGCCTTTCTAGATCCTTGTCCGTCGAAAGCCCTTCGAAGGACCGGTCCGATCCGAATTTTAAGACGGTCTTCTGAGAAACAAGTCAAGTACCACAAATTTCTGTACTATCACTAACTTTAGTTGGGCACAGTCTATCGGGCCCCACCTAAACATTTTTTTTTTCCTCTGAGCACGTTTCCATAGAAGGAAATGATAAAAATCAAAAGTGATTTTTTTTTAAAAAAAAAGTGAGACCATTTGAGAGTTTACCTTTGAAAAAAGCGGCGCATCATAAAAGAAAAAACTAACATAACAAACGGATACACCAACCTGAAGAAAAAAATAGGAACAATGAAAACAAACAAATTTAAATCGTACAACATGCCCACTTACATAACGCGGACCCTAATTCTTCTTGCAACTCAGCCCACGCAACCAAACCTGTAACGGATCAAATTAACAATAAAAATCGACTTACAGTCATTCAGATGTCTACAATGTGATTCGTCACAGATGATCCCATGCAATGGATATTGCGAAGTCATGGACACGGCGGATAAATTATTAGACAAACCACTATTTCATGGGGGCCATCAAGCAGGACAATGATAATTGTTTCTTTGAAGTGCAAAGAAGACCATGTTCACCCAGAAATACATGAGGGCATACTTTTTTTCAGCATGGTCTGTGCGTAGCTAATTTTCTGCATATCTCTGTACAACAACCCGCACGAAGGCTTAATAACAACCAACATAATCCACTACACAATAGCTACATATGAAGACCACAAAAAACATTGACGCGCACTATTCATTAGACATTCAGGATATATGGTTTTTTCAATTTGTCTTTTTCAACTTGTCCGAAAAATTAATTGCTTTTTTTAAAAAAAATTTGTACTGTGGTTTAGTTCCTGTTATGTTCAAAAACCAGCTCTTGGTCTAGTGGCAAAGAGCAATGCATCTCAAATGAGAGGTCGCAGGTTCGAAATCCGGTTTGGGGGGTCTTTTATAGACATTTAATTTAAAAATAAGTTGGGAAACTTGACCCCTAATTTATCTTCAAAAAAAAAAAATTCCTGTTATGTTCTGTAATTCGAATGGCACAACGGAACTAAATAGAAAACACGTATAATTATCCAAAAAGAAAGGATGAAAGCGCGAATGCTACAATGGAAATAGAAGTATTACTATGCCAAAGTAATGTTGTAAAAAACTGTTCGAGAATTGACTGTTTTTAAGCGACTAATTATTGCGGCCCGTCAAATGAAATTTTTCAAATTATTCTTTATTTGTATTCAATTTAATTATTGAAAATTTACAAAGAATTATTTATTTGTACGAATTTTTTTTAATAAAATTACTTAATTCGATTGAGATTTGCAAAAAAAAAAGAAATAAAAGAAAAGAGAAAATAATATTGTGAAATGCTAGTCAAAGTCATCTGACTTATTGTTCCATCAAACCCCGATTAGATCTCAAATACAAAATTTAAATGACCGATTCAAAATGCTAAATGTATTTTCATATTGAAATCTTTTTGTAGATCAAAATTTATTTTTGAATTTTTGAAGTACTTTTCCTTGGATTTTTAAAACTTTTGTTTTAATTTTTAAAAAATTAGTAAAAAATTTTAAGAAAATATTATATTTGATCGATAAGGAGATTTCAACGTAAAAATTACATTAAATAGTTCAAATCAGTTATTTGATCTTTCAACTTTGAGATAAGGTTTTGTTTGACAGAACCCTCCATCGATATCACTTTAACCGTAACTTTTCTCAATAATATCATTGCAAATTCATTATATAGAAAATGATAGCAATATATAAAATGTAATATATAATCTATGTTAAAAGTTGCATCATTATAGAGCTTAATGATTTGTTTACCAAATTATGCTTAATTTTATAAATTTTATAATTCTTTTATGGTGCACACTAAAGAAACTTAAAAAAATAATTAATTGAATTTGACTTCCAATTTTAACTATACTAAACGAAAATTTTACGTTCACAACTCGAATATACTCGATGCATACACTATCTGGCCTGGCCTACTTCACATGAACTCACATCTTCTGCCGTGCGCACAGCACTTTTCATTCCGACCGTCTGATCTAATCTGAATGGCCCCTACAAAATATTGGATTGATAGGCTCGAAAAAATTAAACCGTTCAGATCAGATCGGAGGGCTCGTATGAAAAATACAGCTGTGCCGCGCGGCAGAGGATTCGAATCCTACTCCACACTACTGCATTTTGTACAGTAAACTTCTAAAATTTCTTAAGGAAAAAAGAAAAAATTACTGTGTAACGTGTACGAGTCTTATCCACAGCTTTCTTTGAACTCCCCTTCACTGGTCCGCCTTATCTCTTCTACTCTCTTATACCCTGCTTAAACCTCTCTGCCCAAAACCATGAACACTTTCTCTTCCATTAATGGCGCTGCTCTCTCATAATAAACCCTCAAAACCTCACCATCTTCCTTTCCAATCCAAAGCTACGAAACCCAAATTGGCATCTTCATCTCTCATCCCCTCCAAACATCCAATTTCTTCCCTTCGTCTCACCTCCACACCAACAGCCACGAAGGAGCCAATTACATCAAATCCAGACAAAACCATTCGCTCCTTGTGCCTTTTGGGGCAATTGGAGGAAGCAATTGAGGTCTTCACCTCGTCGGAGGATCATAAATTTGAAGAAGAGACTTACATTTCTCTTATAAAGTTATGTCGGTTGCAACGTGCGGTTCCAGAGGGTTGCCGGGTTTACGTCCGTTTAAGCTCCTTAGAAGAGCACATCAACCTTCCAATTGGCAATTGTCTCTTGCATATGCTGGTGCGGTTCGAAAAGCTCCTCACGGCCAGAACTGTGTTTGATAAAATGACTGACAGAGATGTCTTCTCTTGGAATATCATAATAAGTGGGTATGGCAAAGGTGGTTTCTTAGATGAGGCCATTGATTTGTACCAAAGGATGCTTTTGGTATGTGTTAAGCCTGACATTTATACTTTTGCATGTGTTTTGAGATGTTGTGGTGGTTTATCTGACCTAAGAAGGGGCAAGGAGGTACATGCCCATGTACTTAGATTCGGTTTTGGATCAGAAGTGGACTTAGCCAATGCTCTGATAACCATGTATGGCAAATGTGGCAATCTGGCAACTGCACGCAGGGTGTTCGATGGAATGCCTATCAGAGATTGTATTTCTTGGAATGCTATGATTGCTGGGTATTTCGAGAATTATAAGAATGATGAGGGAATTGAATTATTCCTAACAATGGTTGGGCTTTCCCTGGAGCCAAGTTTATTTGCTCTGACTAGTGTGATTGCCCATTGTTTGTTGGGTCTGGGAAAGGCACTTCATGGGTACACCGTAAAGACAGGGTTTGCACTTGATGTTACGGTATGCAACTCTCTGATCAAAATGTACAGCAACTCAATCCAGATGAATGAAGCTGAGAAAGTCTTTTCACGAACAAAAGACAGAAACCTGATTTCATGGACTGCCATGATATCAGGTTATGAACAGAACGGGTCACCTGAGAAGGCCTTGAAACATTTCCAACAAATGGAATATAATAATGTTGCTCCAGGTGAGGCCACCCTAGCTAGTGTGCTGGCTGCATGTGCATGTCTTGGGCGACTCGACATGGGCTCAAGGCTGCATGAACTAGCCAAACGTAAAGGGCTTGAAACCAGTAGAACAGTGTCAAATTCTCTTATTGACTTGTATGCAAAATCACAGCGCATAGACAAGGCCATGGAGGTGTTCAAGAGGGTACCTAATAAGGATGTTGTCTTTTTTAGCACGGTAATATCAGGTCTCAATATTAACAGAAGAAATATGGATTCATTAAGGTTTTTTCGTAATATGCACCAGTATGTACTACCAAATGATGTTACATTCATGGCCGTGCTAGCTTCATGTGCTGATCTTGGTGCTGTCATGTGTGGGAAGGAGATTCATGCTCGGGCACTGAGGGTTGGACTGGGATTAAATGGAAGCTTAGGTAACTCCATCCTGGATATGTATGCGAAATGTGCTAGGATGGATGATGCATGGTCTCAATTTCGCATCATGCATGGATGGCATGATGTGGTCTCATGGAATATCATGATCAAGGGATATGCATCTCTTGGAGATGCCACTCAGGCCATAAAATTGTTTGATCGAATGGTAAAGCGTGCCCGAGTTAGGCCCGATCAAATTACCTTTGTCTCACTATTAGATGCCTGTAGTTGCTCAGGAATGGTCAGCAAAGGTCGCGAGTATTTTTCCATTATGACCCAAAAGTACTCAATTATTCCTAATGTTAGGCATTATGCGTGCATGGTACACTTGTTGGGCCGGGCCGGTTTATTTGATGAAGTGCAAAAGCTTATAGAAGAGATGCCGATCCAACCCGATCATGCTGTTTGGGGTGCCTTGTTGGATGGGTGTAGGATTCATGGCAGATTCGAGCTCGGTGAATTGGCAGCCAAGTTTTTGCTTCAATTGGCTCCTGACAACGTTGGATATCTCTTACTCTATTGCAAATTTTATGCTGATTTAGGGAGGTGGGATGGGGTGGATAGAGTGAGAAAATTAATGAGAGATAAAGGTCTTGAGACAAATCCTGGCTGCAGCTGGATTGAGGTCAAGGGGTCAATACATGCCTTTCTTACCCAAGATAACTCACATGCACAAATAAAGGAGATCCAGACGGTGCTTAATGGGTTGTATGAGAGGATTCGGGTTAATGGGTTTGATCCGGTAGGAAATGGCTGTGAGAAGGATAATGTCATGTGTGGCCATAGTGAGAGGTTAGCACTTGCTTTCGGGCTTATAAATAGCATACGCGGTACACCTATTAAGGTAACCAAAAATCTCTATATGTGTCAAGAGTGTCACCGGTTCATGAAGTTGGTAACAAGATTTGTTAGAAGGGAAATAGAGGTACGGGATACAGAGAACTTTCACCAATTCAGGGATGGTGAATGCTGCTGTGGCGGTTAGAGCTTTTTGGTGGGATGGAGGGGTATAAACAAGGCACAAAAAGTGTTAGCACTGTATTAGATTACTATATATTGCCAACCAACATTGATTCTTAATACATAACAAATATTGATGTTAGTCAAGTTTTTCTCTGGCACTTCTGCTCCCAAAGATTGAATTAAATTTGACCGTCATTCCATGAGATGCAGCTAATCCGCCTTGGGATTTGGAATTGTTCTCACTTTGTAATTCTCATTGAACTGCTGTAATGAAACCCTATTACTATTGCAATCATGAAAAAGCTAGAAAAGATTCATTTGTGTAAATTCTTTCTAGAAATGATGCTTCTGATTCGTGAAGCAATGCTCCAACTAATTTGTGTTGCTATGATGTGGTTGTCTGTGTTGATGCTTGCCTTTCTAGACCAGCAATTGCCCTGAATCCTGATAAGTACCATACCATTACCAGTCCAAGCTTCTGTTTTTCCAGGATTTTGCATTTCTGAAATTATACCAGTGTGTAATTTCAAAATAAGAAGAGCAAGCGATCTCTATTTTTGCAATGCGTTTGGATGAGAGAAGAAGAAGAGGAAGAAGGAAGATGGGAAGAAAAAATATTATAAACAATCCAAACTCTTCACAAAATTACACACTTCCCAATACTTCTTCCCTTCTTCCCTTCTTCCCACACCTATCCAAACGCACCCAATGGTAATAGTGACCACTGTGGTGTTCACATACATCGGTAGTCATTGTTTCTAGGAGTTTGGTACCATTCGGTCAAGGACTTGACAGTTGACGCGGCCTAGTTGGAAGATGAATCAATTAAATTAAATTATGTATTAGTGTCAATTTGAAAGTGAAAATGAAAATGGTAGCAGTGTTTCTTTCTCCTTTATTTTAGACTCTGAGACGTAATTTTTGGTGTGGCTTTATTAATGAAAGTGGCAGATAAAATTTGCTCTGCTTGTTCAAAAATAACGGTTCCAAAAAGAGAAAGAAGTGAAAATGATTAATTGATTATCATGCCCTTACTCTTCTGTGTCTCTGTCACTCGGTGTGTATGGCTTGATGCTCTCTCGATACTCGAAAAACGATGACGTGTTAATGCTTGTAAAGTTAATTTTCATCTCAAATCTGCTTCATTTGTTTAGTTTGTAACATTTATAATTACTACCAGGTCCTCCAAAATAAGGTTCTCTTCTAGGGCTCCGTTTGGATGGTGTGGGAATAAGATGAATAAGAGAAGAAGTGAAAAGAAGTATTAGAAAGTGTATAACTTTGTGAAAAGTTTAGATTGTTTATAATAAATTTATTCTCTAATTTTTTTATTCCCTTATTCCCACACCTCATCCAAAGGGAGTCTTGAACTCATTAACTCCTTTTGTTCACTTAATGTAAAACGCCAAATTTTGTATTGTCCCTCCTAATACAGTTCGAAACTGTTATTAGGTTTTATCAATACTATTTCCATCACTAATGCACATTACAACATCGTGGAAGATCTATAGGTTCATTCAATACACTTACTATTTGCAATGATCATAAAGTGGTAATCCAAGAATAATATTACTGTTGATATGCAATAAAAAATGTTGAGATGTATAGGCTGGATAAGGACGCAACGGTCCACATTCAAGGTTGCTTTTAATATAAATATTATATTGTCTATCACAAATAGAAGAAAAAGCATTACCATTGATGTGGTGAATAGAGCAGCAACGCAAAAGCGACGAAATGAACATTTTGAGCTACAATCATATTTGAAAACGAAAGAGATGCTGTATTGTATGGGAATAGCTAAGAGGTTTTTTTTTAAAAAAATTGTTATTTCCATTTGAAATTAAGGGCATGGTAGTCATTTTCCTTTGAATAAAGTGTTTAAAAAATGAATAATGAATGATAAATAAGTAAATAACAAATTATAACATTCCTGTTCATTCGATATTTGAAATTAAAAGTTACTGGACTGTAGATGGGCCTTAATTTTAATATGAGTCCTTGAACAATGAGACTACATTTGTACCAGTTAATGGGCTGGGACTGGGATAGTATAAATTAATAAATACCGCATCCCTACAGAGCTGAATTTGTTCCAGTATTGTGTATTAAAAAGAAATATAGATGCTGATGCAAAACAAGTACCCAACACCCCAACTATGGGCTCTGTTTGCCTATTTTGTATGAAAATCACTTCATGGCCTAAGAGGTAACTTTATCTTCCACTTTTATTTATTTTAAGACTTATGAGGCGATAAAAGAAAAAAAGAGTGATATCTTCATCCATGAGAGTTGAATCCAGAAATCGAGATCTGCTGCTGCGCGACACCGCGTGTCGCGCGGTATGCTGGCCGTCTGATTAAGATCCAATGGACAAGGGAGCCCCGTGCATGTAACCTAGATTGATAGGCCCGTAAAAAGTGAACCATCCGATCAAGATCAGACGGCTCGTAGTGCGCGACACGCTGTGTCGCGCAACAGCAGAGTCGGATTGTGAATCCAGTTAATTCCATGAGTACAGAAATACGTCATCTTCAAACTATCCTTGGAAGAATTAAAGGGACATGAGATGGGTCTCCATTGTCAAAATGATTGTACCATCCTTTTGGTCAGGAAATTGTTAGACCATACATAAACACCAACACAAATCAATTTCTCCATAAATAATGTATGACGACCAATAATCACAATCCTGTTTTGACGCGCTTTGAATCTACCTAGACCAACTTTCTTCCAATTACGAAAATGAGGCGTAGAAGTTTTGCAAATGCCAGGAACTCGCCACACCGTTTGCAGTTCTGCATCTGCCACAGAAAATTAGTAATTGTTAGGTCAAGTCTGTACGGACTGCAGAGTTTGAAGGATCTCAGAATCGTGATGCCTTCAGCAGGTACGATCCCTGCTACCAATTTATTTTAAGGACACCTATGTCGTGTCAATCTAGATTCCGCTTGTACTTGTCAAATTAATTAGTTTAACAAAAATTATTGTTAAATGATTCTTGGTGCAGATTTCCAATGACACATAGGATAGCACCATGTTCTCATCCGGTCATCCCCTCCCCTTTATACCTAATTAAGATTTTCTATGGATTGTTTAACTGTTTATCATACTTCAAAATTAGTTCCACCACACGTTCGTACAAAAGAAAATTAATAAAGAAGCTTAGAAAGAGGTATCACTATCACATATTTGAGTTAATGATAACATTGCTGACCCAACTAAGCCATTGACCGTACATGAGTTTGATGGGTCTATTTATGTGTCAAGTCCATTTTGCCAAGTTGACAACACGCTAGTTAGAGAAGAGGAATCAAGCTTTTTGATGAGTTAAACAGCGGAACTAACCAAGTGATGTTGGCATTAAATGAGTCATAGAATATTTTAAGGTCATGGAGAACAGCTCTTCTTTGATTGAGATTGCAAGCGGTCCTGGTTCTGTAACAACTAACCCAAATTAACCAACCATGCACATGCACACACAAAGCTGGACCAAAAATGGCCGGTTTGGCCTTTGCTACTGAAGTAAAAGAGGAGTATACATTAAAACCATAGTGCTGTAATTTGTGAACTGAATTTCCGAGAATTAAATCAACAGATTGGATGATAAAATTTTAGTTAAATAGTCTGAAACAAGTGTAAAGTATCGACGTGTCGTGCAATTAAAATCACAGCTGAATTTGAAACATACAAATAGTACTTTTTACGGCCTTTTTATCGTCTCATTGCATGATCTGTTGCTTTATTTTATTTCAAAATTCTTATTCGAGTAAGTAAAATATAACAAATAATACTCTAAGACAGCATAATCCCAGATTTAAGTTGTAAAATATAACAAAGCTCATTATATATTATATTTCTCGATCAAATTTTAAATGTAACACTTTTATATTGCTTCGAAGGAGATGATACATATCATTTAATTAATTCGAAGTAATTTAGGAAAAATTAGAAAGGGACATAAGAATAAATATTCTAAATGGATCCAGGATATACCATTAATTGTATATATAAATATGGGAAATGCTTCCGCGAGGACCTTAAGATATAGAATTGGATACATGCGCGCGCATTATCATCCATTATGAAAAGAGATAAAGGAAAAATGTAATCGTTCATTTGTGTCAAATAAACAGTTAGATTAATTTGGGTGGGTGGGATGGTGGTAACATTAGAATTTTTTTTAAAAGAAATACTCAATGATGCACTTATTAAATAAATAGATGCATTTATTTCTGAATTCTGATAAATCCATCCATATATATTTGCTGGTTTTTTTAATCAAAAGTACTACCCAAACCAAGTGTCTCGAATTTCTTAATCCAACTTGGAAAGTGGCTACGAAAATCTTATGTGTTAGAATACTCAGGCTGACTCTTCACTCATCTATAAGGTGTATTCTCTAGCAGGTTTGACTTTTAGAAAATGAAAGAAAGAGCGTATCCAATTTAGACCTGTCAACGCCAGCCGTTTACCGTTTCGCCACCACGTTTCGGCTGAAACAGAACGGTTTTTGGCATAGAAATATATACCGTTTTCTAAATGGAACGGTAAGTGGCACGGCTGATTATACCGTTTCGACTGTTTCAATCTCATTTCAAACCGTTTAATGTGTAATTTCTGAAGTGGAACGGTTGATGGCACAAAAATCTATTTCGTTTAATAAGTGGAACGGTAAGTGACAATACCGATTTCATACCGTTTATAAATGACACGGTAACAGTAGAGGACAATTCCGTGCCATTTAAAACGTTAGACAGCTCTAATCCAATTGTCTAATTTTCTGTTTTTAAAATTTGAGATAGTGCCATGCCTCCAATTTTCTATTCATTAAATATTAGATTATCTGTATTGATAAATGATTTGTACATGAACCTATATAACATAGAATTTTCTGAGCTCCACCGCAGATGAAGCTATCCAATATGCTATAAACTAAAGGCATAGGTAGGAGCTCAGGAAGAGAGAATATATGCTCCTTAATGTTTTATTATATTGTGATAATATATTATTACATGTTGGCAAGTTGTAGTTTGGTCAAAAAAACACAAAAAGGAAAAAAAAATGATATGTATGGAGTTTTGTGTACGAGAATTAACTTCAAATCTATAGCAAGGATTGATGACGCCATTCTTTTTTTTCTCTTCTTTTCATTTCAAATAAGAATTCTAAACAGGGCAGTCAACGACATACCGTAAACCATTATGCCATTTCGTTTTGTCGAAACAGAACAAATAACAATAAAAAAATCTGTGTCATTTTCTTAATGAAATGGTAAACGATAGCAAATTTAATTTCATTAACGTGTTTTACATACCTTTTAGTGAAATCGTGCCGTTTATGTTACACTTAACATAGGGGCGAAGCTACGTTCTCCACGGTGGGTCCTGTTAAAAAGTGTGTAATTTTTAATTTTAGTGCTAATTAAAATTAATTTAGCCATCAAAACATCACACACAAACGGATCTTGCACAAAAACTAATTTACACAAGAGAAAGAGGTGGAATTTTACCTCTCTTAGTGTAGCAACCAAGAGGCTCGATTCGTCGGCCTAGAAATCGGTGGCGTGCTTCTCCTTCTTCTCCAAATCGCCTCGAGTCCACCTAGAGATTAACCAAGCTCTCTAGTTGATTTTGTGCTATCAAATTCAATGAGAACTAAGCTAATCCTAAGATGACACCCTCTTCTAATTCACCAAATAGATATTTAATGGAGGGTGTGTGGCTCAACACATGAACAAGAGAGGAGGATGAGAGTGGTGGCGCACGGCCAAGAGGGGAGGGGAGGGTATGGTGGCGGCTAGGAAGAGAGGAGAGAGAAAATGGATCCCTAGGGGTCCTTTTATAGCCAACCAACCCTATGTGCAACTTGCTAAAAATTACACAAATGCCATCCCTACCTACCACTACATGGCCGGCCCCTATAGTGGGTTTTATGGACCTTTTACTCCTTCTTAAATGGGCTCTAATTCTTATAATTAAATCCATTTCTAATTGCTCTTTCCTTGGACTATAAATTTGATATATACAAAATAGCCCAATAATTCAATATAACTATTTATATTAAATTAAGTTGAACCAAAATAATTATTAACTATTTAATAATTATTCTAGGATTAGCCTATGCTATTATTTATTTCTATATGACCCGTTTGACTCAATTAATTAGTACGTTCTATAACGGTACATAATTAATTAATCAATTCGTAATATTATCCGCAATTTTCACTGTTGTGAATAAATAAATAAATAAATAAAGCACTGTCTTGGTCAAAACTCTATTTGTGTGACCCTTTGAGAATTTATGCTATGTTGGACATGGAATTAAATCGTTATTTAATTCCAATAATCATAAGCGGCATCTAGCAACACGTTATGATTCCTAATTCGCACAAATAGTGTACTGCTACAATATTTCAATCCTGCATGAGAGAATAATTATGTTTCTCTATTTTGATTCTTATGTCGCACGATATCATCGTATAATCCAAGATAGGAACGTGTCATTCTTGCAGATTATACGTTTCTTGATCTAGAGATAATTGTATCAGTTGTTAGCAAACAATCTATCTCCATCAAGGGGCCCAAACAGATATCGTCACTCACTAAGTGAATTAATGAGGGACATACGGTTTTCTTGATAATTAGCTTTTCCCCGCACAATTCAAGAGTTCTTAAATCAAGTCCGTATAGCAGCCTTTATCAGGAATCAGCGGTAGACATGATTTATAGAACCTATCCTCATGTGGAAAAGATAATAATCTCAAACTTAGAACCAAAATCATAACGAAATAAATAATGACACGTAACACAATCCATATATTAATTTCGTGGGGTCTAGTTCTGTACTATGTTCTATAACATACACATATGCAATTAAGTTGGTTACTCTTAACCTATGATTTATAGAACTTAATCGTCACTTAACTTGCATACTAATCTTATTAATAATTAATGTCATTTGTTAATTATCAAGATTATGGACTTTTAGATTCATCGTTGTCATTTACTACTAAATGAATAACAATGATCTATAATTCAGATTCTCAACCTGAATGAACTGTCAACGAATAAATCAAAGAACAAATGATCTGAAATCATCAATAACATAAACTATAGAAGTAGCCTAATAATATTGGCTTCTAGGACATATCTCTAACAACCATGGACCCACCTGAAAAAAAAATAATTGGAATAAGACATGTATGTAAATAAAAAAATACAGTGGACCCACCTCAGATTCCTCCTTGGCGAAGAGTCTATTCAATTTTTTGTTTCTTCGATGCAGACACGCAGAGGTACTAGCAAGGCGTGCTGAGTCGCCAACAGAGACAGAATCACAGCAATTGCCTATTCTCCTTCCCCATTAGCCTTCACACAATCGCACTACACCTCCTCCTCTCCTCTCTGAAGGTCTCTTCCTCTCCTCTCTGAAGGTCTCTAGCTCTATGCCACTTTCTATCTTGCAATTTATTTAATAAGGATATGTTGTTCAAGATGGCATCATTTTATCCAAGAGAGTTTGAAAATATTGATATGGCTACATTTGGTTATCAACTTGATACTTACATTATGGATGTTCGCATAGATGAAAGATTTCATGATATACGAGATCACAATGAGTTGTCTAAAATGCTAGTTGGGACCAAGAAAAATTTGACATTTTCGTGTGTACCTACTTCTCAAATTAGCATTTCTTTTACCGGTGGCAACAACATCTGTCAAACGAGCATTATCCGCAATAAAGCATATTAAGTCAAAACTTAGAAATAGAATGGGAGATACTTGGATGAATGATCGTCTTGTAATGTATATAGAAAGAAAGATGTTTAATGAGATTCCTAATGAACCTATCATGCAAAATTATCAAAAAATAAAAACTCGTAGAGAATTGTTGTAATTTTTATTTTTTTATATTGTCATGAATTATTTTTTTGGATAAGCCGATATGGTATATATTATTTTAGATTTATGTCGTTATTATAGATACATTTGATTTTTCATGATTTTTTAATATTATTTTAGAATTGTTTGTTTAAATAATATTATTATACTATATTTATATTACACATTTCGTTGTACATATATTTTTAGGGAAAAAAATTTCAGATTCGCCACTGACTTAACGGCAGCAAAATCAATTTTTGTTCTTTAACGAAACGGCAATACACCATTCCCTTACCACTTAACCACGTTTGACAGGCCTAATCCTAAAAAAGCAAAGCCAACCTAACCTTTCCCTCTGAACATCAAACTATAAAAAAAGCTGTACAATAATGATTTTTAAAAGAACACGGATAGTACAAAAAAATTCAAAATGCCAATGGTCAATGCTCTGTAAAAGTGAAAATACGTCCAATTAACATTCAAATTTTGAGTTAAAACAACAAGACACATCCAACAGGATAATTTGTATTTTGATAGGAAAGCATGGCCATTACATTCTCACCTTCTGTTAAAAGCGTCAAAATTCATCAGGTAAGGTACTTTTGCTTGGGTTAAGCGGGACCAACACGTGTTTATGGGCCAGTCCACTCGTGGGGCCCATTAGACAGATGGTGACCCGACGTAGTACCTCTTGAAAGCACCATGCTGCACCGGGACCACCATGGTCCTGCACCCGGTTCAGAGAGCTACTTCTGGCCAGTAAAAAGGCAGGCCCGGGACCGTTTACAAACTTAGATTATAATTTCAGAAACTCTAAAGGTTGGTAATGAAAAAATCCCTCTGCAGAAGAAGTACTTGACATGGGTAATAAATTCTGCGGAGATCACCTTCCGTACGATCAAATAACGAACGGCTAATATTATTTACTGACACAAAAGTACACGAGAAAAATGAAGCGGTCTGAGTCCCATTGACACATCCCTTGTGCTAGTGTTCCTTTCTTTGCACTGATTTATTGATTTCAGTCCTATTCACAGTTTTGACTTGTAACAACAAAGATGTTTCAACTACAATTCTTGATTCCTAGTGTATCACTGGACCACACCGATTGATGTAAACAATGTACCACAGGAAATCTATCCAAGAGAGAGAGGTCTGTTCTTGCAATTATTTACTGAGCAGGCATTGGAGCCATCAACTGCAATGGGAGTATAAATTATGAAATTAAAGCGGTTGCAACAGTAAAACCAAGATCGTAACGGACTGCACGTGAGATTCTCCCGGTCCCCTACTGCAGGCACGTGACACTATTGACACCTGTCCTCCCTCTCTCATCTCCCAACTGTGCCACGTGATCCGACTGCCTCCGTGCATCCACAAGGCAGCTGGATCGCATTCGACACCATCGCCGTTAGATCTTCATCGAGCGGACAGGAGTCTTCCACGTCTTTACACGTGGCAGAACCAGTAACTCATGTGATCTCATCTGGCTGCTGGGCCCCACTCTCGCCTTCCGAGAAGCATCCTCCTCCGACTCCGTGCCCACTTACAGGTCATAGGAAACATTAATTAATCAGATAACTAAATTAATTGACTAATAATTAAGAAAACAAAAAACGAGGACATATTTTTTTTATTTCAACTAATAAAAGATTAAAAGAAAATAATTAAATTATGAGAGTTTACTCTGCAGCTTTATACATCAAAACCAGTCGCCGCTTAATTCTACACACTAATCCTATTATCATCACTTCCGCTAACATTATTACTACTGTTATTATTATTATTATGATTACTATTAATAATAATATTACAATTGTTACTATTACTCGCTATAACGGAACTATCGTCAGGTGACACGTCTGCATCTGGGGCCCGCCATGCAGACGCAGAGATGAGAGGCCTGCTGTGCCAGCCAAGCGTCAAGCACCCGTCAACCTCCTCTACACAGTACCCCTCATCAGAAAACAGCGTTAGCAACATGCTTGCTTGTCTAAACGCATTCGACCCGAGATGCACCCGGTGTAGACCCGCATTCGCTAGCCGGGTCTGCCATTGCGCTAGCGGTTCGTGCCGCTCCACCCGGTTCTCTCCTTCACAACACACAATATTGCAAATCTCCTTCTGGAGATACACCTCGGCCAATGCCATCTGTCTCTGGTGCTGAGGCCGGCTTCCTTCTAGCGAATCGAACATGGTCGAGTAGTAGAATAGTGCCTCAGTGAACCGGTCGATGAATGTCGGCTTGTTATGATCAGCTTCTTGTTCTACCACTGTCACGACTTTCGGTCGGATTCCTACTATCCATTCGAGCACAGAATCGATCGGGGCCGGTGTTGTTGTTGGATCGGTTAATAACCGGTGGAGTTGTAACACTGAATTGACTGCCACTGCCTCTCCTTGTGTAGCCTGGAGCATCCACGGCTTTACGTCGTCAAGCCGGTTCGCTGCAACCCCACGAAATGCGAACCTGACCCGGACCGAACGAGCCAGTTCTGCAAGCTTGAATCCAACTTCACGGAGCGCGTCACGCCCGTCAGGTGACGGTGGGCCTATACCTGTTATCCGAAGAAAAGGAGGACCACCGGGTCGCAATGCCAGGGCCTGAATTAAAGCCGGCCACTGGAGACCTTGCATGAGGCTGAAATCGATGACATGGACACGATCGTATCCCTCGAAAGCTTCTAGTATTGCCTGATTAGCAGTAAAATGTGCAAATTTAAGATACGGGCACGACTCGTAGAAATGGTGGTATAAAACCTCATATTCCGACGTCGACAGCGGGACTTCCGTTGTATAGATACGGCGAAACAAGGCATCCGCAAAGTACCCAGCAACCTTACCGATACCCGACAAGGTATTTACCCGGGACAAAAGAACCCGCATTTCATCCACCAAACTAGCAGCCAATCCGGTATTATCCCGTTGCACTGCATCGGCACAAGTCATGAGAAGATGCACGAGCCGGATTCCCGAATCCTCCTCCTCTTTCCTTTGCTGAGCCATGAGAACATGCGAGGCAGCATGATCAGTCGGGTTGAGCGGAGAACAGATCTGGTTCGTCCACGTGGCATGGATTTGTTGCGGCGGTAGATTAGCGGTTGTGGCCGAGGTAAGATCGGTGAGCATGGAGTCGACCCATGTGGTTAAATCGGAAGGATGGAAAGGAAGTGAATAGTCCGAGGCGTTTGTTACGTTGCATGGACCGGAGAGTCTGGTGCCAAACCCGGCTCCAGCCAGGATTGCGTCCATGTCTGGTCCAGAGCAAGCGGCTGAGGCGATGGTGGTTGAATCGGAGCCGTACGGACCCATGTAGGAAGGTTGTCTCACGTGACCTGCACGTGTTTTTGATTGCTTTGTTGATTCGTTTGTAATAAGAGAAGATGTAATAAAGTCGGCTTAGAGGAAAAGAAGGAAGGAAGGAAGGAAGGAGAAAGGAGACTAGGAGAGTAGAGAGTAGAGAGCCGCTTTTCTGTTCAGTTGGTTTCTCTCTCTTCAATATTTGAGAATAGCGAGGTTGCTACGTGTGTTATCCTCTCCAGTTTAAGAAGTACTGGACTTAGGATGGGGTTTTGTATTCTCGTTGTATTCAAGTGGGTTTGTAAAGTAGGGAGGTGGCCGGTTTTGTTATCATTGGAGATGAGGTTGTGAAATGTTTGGCCACCTGGCGGGTGTGCAGACACGTAAGCGGTGGATGCAAATTTTTATCGGCAATAAAATGATAAAAAGGTTCTTAAAAAAAAAAGTGATAGGGCTGTTTGGATCGCTTAGGAAGTTGGAAAATTTGGGGAAGTTGTAATTTTTAGGAATAAATTTATTGAGAAATGTGTAATTTTGTGAAGAGTTTGGATTGTTTATAATAAATTTACGGTAGAAAGATGAAATTCTCCAAAATCCCATGGGCGGAGCGTCCACAGATTGCCCATGCACAAGTTAGAATTTGATTAATAAATATTTTGAAAATGTTTAATCAAACAAAAAAGTTATTAAACTATGTAAATGTTTGTACCATACTTCGTCATGACAAAAAGTCATTAATTTATTTGGAGTGTTAGTGTCGGGGAAAATTTTCTAAACATTATAAAAAATATAAAAATGATAAATTACAACCAAATTCATTCTAAAATTATTATAAATATAAGTTATAAATTGATTGTTACTTTTTAACAGCAATATGCTTATCATTTGTTGTGCAAGTTAATGAACAAGCCATATTTTAATGCAGGTCACAAAATAAAAGTTATACTTTACCATATCAGCATCTAACTTACTTGGTTAAGATAATGCCCTTCGTACGAAAAAATGAGGTTCAAGAGTGACTAATTAAAGTCAAAATAAACAGAATATCAAAATAATAATAATAATTATAATAATTATAATAATTATTATACTAATAATAATAATAATCATCATGATAATTGTTATTGTAATTTGCTCTTGTCATATTGATCATTGTCACACGCAAAAGAAAACAATGAGAATCAATTTCTTAGTTTGATGACTAAATAATTTTTACTAAATCACGTCCTATAAAAGTTATGGTTTAATTGATGCATATAGCTTTAGATTTTCATCATGTATTACGTAAAAAAAAAAATCTAGAAAGCCAGATTCCATTAAATAATATTGTTTCAAATTATTTAATAAAACCGTTTCCATTTTTTTTGGTGCATGTGTGATGTCATAATAATATGACCTCCACAGACACCTGATTTCAAATTCAGAAAACTTTGTGTTTATTATCCAAATAGTAAATAACTTTTGTGAACTTCAAATTTTATCCCTGAGAAAAAAAAAATTATGTCCTTTTTGTATCAAACTATCAACTGGTAGCTTCTGGATGAACAAAAAGTGGGGTACACTATCAATTGATGTTTGTTTGACTTACGGCACAGACCTCTGTCGAAATAGTAAACTGATAAAATAATATAATTTAATAACATATGCACTGTTTTCATGTGATGTGTAAAAGTGTAGTGTATATTCAGAATATTTGAAGTTGGAAAGGGGATCTGGAGATGCTGCTTTACAGAAGTTATCTCTGCTGCGTGCAAAGCCTTGAAAATGAGGTCCAATATCCACCTACACAACAAGCTATTGGTACAAAATTGTGTATAATAAATTAGTAATTAGTAAATGCAATCAATGTATGTATACTTGCATGAGTGATGAGTGAGGTGTGAGTGACCCGCCATACAAATTCATATACATAATATGAGCACAGAAGAACTTTTATCAAGTGGATGAGAGTTGAGTGGGCCTAAATTTGTTTCCTTAAAGAGTGGTTTGATAGTAAATGTTGCTTTTTCCTTCTGTTCCCTTTTTGGACCCTCATTAATATTTTGGGCCTCGTAGGTCTTTACAGATCGGGAAAGGAATTAAAATCTGGACATCTGAAACTTCAAATTCTGTTTTATCTTGCTACATTTATTTTCTGGATGATTCATCTCTTATCATTTTTATTTTTTATGTACTATTTTGACAAGATGTGAATATACTGTGGAGTTTTAGTCGTACACGGCGTTATTAATTAGGTATCTGATCCTGATCAACTGAAGTTATCTTGTGCAACTGGGTCCATTGGTATTATCTTGTATTAAATGTATCAACAGTTTTATTTTTCTTCTGCATCTATCAATTCATTTGCTGTTTCCATGCAACCTACAAAGGTAGGTGTACCTAGGGGCGCATCCAGGCAAGCAAATATTATGGATACAAAAAATAAAATATAAATATATCCTATTGTCAAATATTCAAGTTGGGACAATTTTCATATTTAAGCCATCATCAAAATGTTTTTTCGCAGGATTCATTTCAATTCAATTGATTTTACCCGATTTCGTAGGTTTTCGTTGGATTTTATTTGATCTAATTATATAGGAATTCCAACCAAATGACATCAAATTTATTCATTTTGATAAAAAAATTTCAACGAAATGAAATGAAATGAAATCCCACGTTAAAAAAATGGAATTTTGATCAAGGACTTAATGTAGTAAGTTTATTGAACCCCAAAGAAAATTAAAGACAAATACTACACTGATATTTTAAAATTAGAGATGAGCATGTACCTCTGCTATATATTCATTTTGGCTCCGTTTGAATTTCATTTGGGAAGAAGGGAAGAAGAGAATAAATTTATTATAAATAATTCAAACTCTTCATAAAGTTACACACTTCTCAATACTTTTTTTTTCACTTATTTCCTTCTTTCCACACCTTATCCAAACGGAGCCTTTATACTTTTTACACAGAGGAAAAGATTTTTACACTTTTTATAAACTGTCTCGGCTCCTCTCTAATCACACACATAACATCTACGATGATCTACGCATTTAAGATCGGACGGTTTAAATTAGATTCAAGCAACTATTCCTATGTACTTACTTTACATGAACCATCAGGCATGAAGAAATAGAAAGTTCACACATGTGAAATGTCTAGCAATAGCATCATCCAACGGAGTTCTGACACCTGGGGGCGTTGGAACCTAATGAATTTTCCATCTGGCTGGATTAGTGGATTGGTTCAAACACGGGTCGGGTTCACTGATTCTGATAAAGGGACCGATTTTAGTGGGTTCCTTGAATCACGATATATTCAGTGTCAGGTTTTAGCGGGTCCAAATTACGAGGTGGTCCTTGCAAACGGGTCGTACGCGCATTTTTTATATTTTTATTATTAAATAAAAATCTTGTTAAATATGGACAAGAATGCTAAAAAAATTTATTATAAAATGGATGGGTTAGACGAGTCAAATTAAACAGATGAAATTAAAATAAATTATGACTGATACGTCCCGTTCTTGAATTTTTTATTTTTTTATCCACATTTTCTTCGAGTTGACTAAGGACAGTGACAAATCAGATAGTCAAATAAGAATGGACATACAATTGAAAATATATAGAATTTTTTTCTCCTTAAATTTTCAAGTCTAAGCAAATTTAATATTAATATAATTGAATTTATCGAATCTTAAAAATGCTAAAAATAAAAACTAATAATATTAAATATTAAAACTAAGCGTGAAAAATGATTAAATATTGTTCAGAATCTTTTGCCGACATGTTCAAGGAACATGTTTTGACCCAAGAGCCTTTGGAAATTCCCCAGTGACAATCAACTAGCACTAAAACAGTTGAATTGTGCCAGTCTATGATAAGATCGGTACTGGAAATTCACAGACTTGACATCCTTATGCTTCGCTGTCTTGTGCAAAAAAATAATCATAGGAAAGGAAAAAGGCAACACGAAATCAGAATCTTGGTACCAATAATTCAAAGAAGGAAAAAACCATCACGAAATTAGAAACCATGATAGCTATTATTCATCCATGTTTTTCATGACAAGACTAAAGTAGCAGTGCCTCGGAGACCTCGCATTCACATGCTTCGCTAACTAATAAAAATGTTTTTTTTTTAAAAAAAATTGAAAAGGAAAAATCACTTACCATTATATCAGAAACCATTGGTAGTGGATGCTTGAAAAAAGGAGAGGCAAAAAAAAAAAAAAAAAGAATCAGAAACAAGGGGAGTCATTAGTCAAATCAGTAACAAAATTCTAAGATTAGTCCATTCATGGGCCCAAACTTTTAATCAGTGGAGCCATCAAAGGAAAATTAGACAGTATTTTCATACTTATTTTTCTTAGTCAGTCTCACATAAACTGTACCGCAATATAGCTATGTACCTACTTGTCAAATGATTTCCACCAATGCTATCTACAAAGGTGCTGCTAATAATCCTAGACCCATGAAAGAAAAAGGGTAAATAAATGTATATTTATTAAATATGGAAAATAAATGTATATTTCAGAGGATTAGTTTAGTTTTCTTAAGCAATACTGTTGGCAAGGACGTGCTATGTTCATCTTGATTAAGCGCTGATATATAAAGCCAGATAAACTATCAAAAAATCTTAAGCAAAACACAACATGAAACTAAATTAAGATTTTTGCCACTGATACAGCTTAGTGTATAGTTTATACAGATAGCATACTGAAGCTGCACATGAGGTGTACACTGTACACTGTGTTTGCATGTTATTTAACAAAAAATACACCAGTTACACTTCAGATATCTCAGGGAACCAAAAGATATATTCTAGTTTCATTATTATTTCTGATCTCATTTTGCCTTCTAGAAACTGATTTCACAATTTTCCCTCAGCTTCACTGACCACCAAGTCCATAATGCGCCTGTGTAGACCGCCAGGCAGCATTACAAAGCTTCAAACTTGCATAAAAGCTCCACAGAAATAACAAATTTGCAAACAATCCTCATCTAAATAGAACTACACCCTGGTAATTTCTCTATCCTGTTTCTACACATCAACTCTCTCTCCCTCCTGACATCATCCCACCTCCCTGATTCAGCATACAAGTTTGAGACAAGCACATGGGCCCCAGCATCTGGCATAGTTATGCTGTTCACAATTTCCTCTCCAATGTCTGGTCTATGGTGTACCCTGCAAGCAGCAAGCAGTGACCCCCAGATAACATGGTTTGGTTTAACTGGCATATTTTTGACAAAATTTAATGCTTGCTCTACGAGCCCAGCCCGACCCAACAGATCCACCATACACCCATAATGGTCTAAATCAACACATACATCATATGATTTAGACATAGAATGAAAAATTCTGAATGCTTCTGAAACCATCCCTGAATGTGCACAAGCACTGAGAACTGCTTTTAGAGTTACACTATCAGGCTTACATCGATCTAATTTCTCCATTTTATTAAAAAGTTTTATTGCTTCTTCAGCCTGACCATAATTTGCAAGGCCCGTGATCATAGAATTAAACGCAAGGGTATTTTGGCCATTCATATCATTAAATACCTTCAGTGCTGTCTCAATGCGCCCACACTTTGCATACATATCCACCAATGCACTCTCTAAACACGCATCCATGATTACATTGCTTTCTTTTATGTACTCGTGAATTTCTTTACCTTTTACTAAAGATCCAATTTTAGAACAAGCCGAGAGGAGGCTAACCAGTGTTACTGCATTAGGTGCCATGCCAGCACGCCTCATTTCGTCAAAAAGATTCAAAGCCTCAGTAAACCGTCCCCCTTTCACATACCCACTAATCATAGCTGTCCAGGAAACCACATCTCTTTCTGGAATTTCACGGAATATTTGCTCTGCCATGGATATGTCTTCACACTTTGCATACATGTTAATCAATGAATTACAAATGAAAGTATCACAGTTCATATTATTATCCATCACATAAGAATGGAGAAGGTTTCCTTGGTATCTATCACATAGTTGAGCACAAGCTGATAAAGCACTTGAAATGGTTATTTCATCAGGTTTTGCATTATAACAACATGACACCATCTCTTGGAATGTCTTCAGTGCTTCTTTATGTAGCTCATTTTGCATGTAACCCACGATTAGGGCATTCCAGGAAATGGTGTTTTTCACCGGCATTTTTGTAAATACCTCCAAGGCTTTAGGCATTAACTGACATCGAGCATATGCACTAATTAAAGAATTAGACACATCTATATCTGAATCAAATCCATATTTTGAAATTTGACAATGAAGCCATTCAGCTTGTTCAGAATTTTGATACTGACCGCATGCTGATAGAAGGTTCATAAATGTAACCTTGTTTGGCTCCAAACCTTCCCGTATCATTTCATCAAACAGTTGAAGAACATCATCCCATTTGTTCAAGACGCCATATGAAGACAGAATTGAAGTCCATGTTACCACATCTCTTTCAGGCATTTCATCAAACACATCTCTAGCAGAAACAATATTTCGACTATTCCCATACAAGTTAACAAGGCCAGACATGACAAACATATCCGAGCCAAACCCAAGTCTAATCACCATAGCATGGACTGATTCACCTATTTGCAACCCCATTACCTGGGCACATGCTCTAGTAACAACAGAGAGTGTATAACTGTCAGGATAAATCCCTCTGGAAAGCATGAACTTGTACATCAATAAACCATCCAAGGGAGACTTATTCTTAGTATAGCCTCTAATCATGGAGTTCCATGCCAAAACATTTGGTTGAAGAATTTGGTCGAACACCTTACGGGCATAATCCATGTGGGGTTCTGTAGAGGAGCAAATAAGAGAGACAATTCGACTTGCCAAGAAGGAGTCTGAGATGAGTTGGGTTCGGATCAATTGTGCATGGATCTGAACCAGTTGGGATTTGCTGGAGCAGGATTCCAAAAGAGAGAGGATATATTGCAATTTTGAATGGATCCATTGATTGTTGTGGATTGATATATAAGTTTTGGATTTGAAGTACAAGTAGCGCATTTTTTTCCCCTGACCGAATTATGTATCAGCTTTTGATCCTTATAGTCGTCAATTGCGTGGTTTGAAATTTTTGAATATGTAACGTGTTTTTCTCAAAAAAAAATTTAAAAAAAAGATGTTTTTTTTTTAAGAAACTAATAACCATATGTAACTGGGCCGAGCTTACTTTTTTTAAATGGAATTTGTTCAGAATAATGTTGTCCTTCGTAACAGGCCGTTTCCTTATGGCTCCGTTTGGATGCGTTGAGAATAAGGTAGGAAGAAGGAAGAAGGGAAGAAATTTATTAGGAAGGGGTAAATTTGGGAAGTGTGTAACTTTTGTGAAGAATTTGGATGGTTAGAAATAAATTTATTGGTAAAAAGTGGTTAATCCTTATTCCTTATTCTGGGAAGAAGCCATCCAAACGGAGCCTATGTTTTCAAAGGAAGACAAGGAAATTTTAAATTTTTTTGGAAAATTTTTTATTATATCATAGAAAATTTTCAATCTAATTAGTTATCTATTAGTTTCAAGAGATTTTAAAAATTAATTAAAATTTAGTCCTAGAAAAACTTTAATATGAAGATTGCATTGAGCATTTTGAATTGATCATTTAAAATTTTAATAATTGAGTATCACTAGGGTGCATAACGTGAAAAACGACCATGAAAGTGGTCATTTTCGTTAACCGTTGCATTGATGTACGAAATTTTTGTACTTATTACGTTGATTGTTGCACCCGTTTAACACATGTTGCGTTGATCGTTTCGTTGATGGGAACAATCAAAACGGTTATAACCGTCTTTGACTACCTAACTGTTTTGCATTTTTATTAAGATGCAAGAAAATAAAATATTCTGCATTTTGTATGAAACAGAGATAGAGAAATGACAGGTTAGATCACACAAGAAAGGGGGAGGAGGCACCATCATCACCTCTCGCTCTCGACGGCGATTGTACTGGGTGGTACAGCGGCGAGAGAGATAGATGTGATTGTGTTCGGCGGAGAAATGACGGAGCGATGCTGTAGAAATTTAATTTTACTCATTTCTCTCTCGATCTCTCCGCTGAGGTCCTTTGCAATCTAATAATAAAACCATGAAAAAAATTTTAGACGAAATGCGCGAAATAAACGACCACGAAACGTACCAGTTTCACTAATCGTTCCATTCTGAGACGAAACAATATTTTTATTTGCGTTAGTTGTTCGTTCTTTAAACGAAACTGAAATCCTTATCCGTTACTGTTCCGTTCTGGACGAAACGAAACGAAAAAATAATTGAAACGGCTATTGCTTTCAGTCCTAAGTATCACATCGCATTTGACGTTAAATGCGTTTAACTCTTATATTACTCATCATTTATGTACAAAGTATTGTACAACCACCTCCAAATAAAGGAGAAAAAACACCTGAAACCCTATTGACGAGTCAAAGCGTAAAGCAAATTTTTTTTCCTTTTCTAAAATTCAAGGAATTTTATTTAAAATAGCTCTTAAAAGCATCACATATAATAAACGTTCTCCCATAATATTGAAGGAGTCCGGTAGAACTGAATGGACTTGGCGAACACCTCATAAGCTGGCTAATTGTGGGGCAAATTTTTCTTATAAAATAAAAGAAGAACACGTAAAGAATAAAATCCTCTTAGCCGCTACACGACAGCGGATAAATTTTGGTCCGTCCCCATCGATGATAGATGTCCCGTGATTAATATTAATTTCGTCGAAACTCAAGGGGTCCATAAAAATTCTGCTCATCTAGATTAAATCAGATGGACTAAACCCCTTATATAGGCAGGAGTTTAAATTGCGGCCCGTCGAAGACCATTTAAGCAAATATCACTCTATCAATTATCACGTGGTTGCAAACTCTTTGCGTCTTTTTTTAAAAAAAAAATTTAAAGAAAATTCCAACTTATGTTGGATATACCAAGGAAGGTAAGGACAAAATTTCAGACATACGCTATAATAAACAATATAAAAAAAGTAAAGATCTATACTACATCGTAAATTACATCCAAATTAAATTCTAAAAATTTTACGAATGAATATAGGCTCCGTTTGGATTCCATTTGAAAAGAAGGGAAGAAAAAATAAAAGAATAAATTTATTATAAACAATCCAAACTCTTCACAAAATTACACACTTCCCAATACTTCTTCCCACTCCTTTCCTTCTTTCTTTCTTCCCACATTTTATCCAAACGGAGCCATGACATATAACCCAAGTCTAAATCCAATAAGTGTCATCCCATAAGAGGCCGAAAAATTTTAAAATAATACTAAATTAATATAATATATTAAATATAATATCAATATAATAATATTTTTTTAAATAGTATCACGAGATCGGAATTCCAGATTCCGAACGCAAGATCGGATCTTAGCTTTTTAATTTTTTTTATATATTATTTATTTATTTATTTATTTTATTAATTAGTTAAATAATTAGAAAAATAGATAATATATTGTAAAAATATTGAAAAAATATGGAAAAAATCAGGAATAATTAAATTAAATTTATATGTAATTTAGTATTTTTTGAGGAAATTAAATTTATTTTCATTTTAATTAATTTATTTAATTAAAATATAAATTTTTATAACTTATTAAAACTTTAAACAGGCTTAACTTTTGATAGGAAGGTCCGTTAGGGGCGATCGAGCACAATCCGGAAAGCTGGCGACGAGATCTACGCATTTTACAGGGGTGAAACCTTGTAACGATCATTTTCGGACTCAAAAAACGCTCTCTGGACCTCCAAAATCCACTTTCAAAGTTTGCAAACCTAAAAACCACTCAAAACTACTAAATTTTTTTTAACATCATAAATTAATCATTAAAAAAAGAAATGCAGTAAATCAAGTGAATTTAGTCTTTCTTCTCCGTCTCAGTAAAACATCAATCTCGTGTGATTCCTTTCTAACGCAATCCAGAAAGTGCTTCCTTGATCATGAAACTCGATATGATTGTTTAATATATAATATGAAAATAATATATATAGAGGACGACATCCGGGACACATATCAAATGGTTGTATAAATTAATTAAAAATTTATACTTAATTATTCATTTTTTAATTAAATAAATTAATTAAATTTATATTTAATTAAATAAATTAATTAAAAGGAAAATAAATTTAATTTTCCAAAAAAATACTAAATTATATATAAAATTTTGTTTAATTATTCCTGATTTTTTTATATTTTTTTTCAATATTTTTAAAATATATTATCTATTTTTCTAATTAATTAACTAATTAATAAACTAATAAAAGAAAAAAAATTTAATTTCCCCAAAAAATACTAAATTACATATAAATTTTAGTTTAATTATTCCTGATTTTTTCCATATTTTTTCAATATTTTTACAATATATTATCTATTTTTCTAATTATTTAACTAATTAATAAATTAAATAAATAAATAAATAATATATAAAAAAATTAAAAAGCTAAGATCGGAATTTCGGATTCCGATCTTGCGTTCGAAATCTGGGATTCCGATCTCGTGATACTATTTAAAAAATATTATTATATTGATATTATATTTAATATATTATATTAATTTAGTATTATTTTTTAAAATTTCGGCATAAGAGGGGAATGATCAATTTAGATAATGGAACATGTATTGCATGAGAAAGGGCCTATAGAAGTATGTTTACCCAAAGACCAATAAAATGATATTGAGGCCCAAAGAAATGCGTCTCAAGCTACTGATAATTATGCGAAAAGTAAGTCACACCGGTAATCATGCAAATTAAATGAACATTAGTATAAAAAGCTAAAAGCAAGTGTAAAAGTTTGGACAATTTGTGCCATCGATGGCACGGATGGCACGAAGGGTCTTGTGCCATCAAGTTCTTTTTCGAGATTCAAAATTCAAATGGTCAATTTGAACCGTTCAAGTTGTTCTCCATATTGAAATATTTTCGGAGATCAAATTTTATATTTTTTCGATTTTTTTTGCTATTTATTATGATATTTTTAAAAACATTATGATTAGAGTATTTCAGGCCCTCTAATTTAAAAATATCATAATAAATAACAAATAAATTTGAAAAAATGTAAAATTTGGTCTCCAATGGTATTTCAATATTGTAATCAACTTGAACAGTTTGGATCGACCATTTAAATTTTGAATTTCGAAAAAAAATCGATAAAAAATTGATGGCACGTTAGCCATTCTCTCTCTCTCTCTCTATATATATATATATATATAGAGAGAGAGAGAGAGAGAGAGAGAATGGATTCAATCAAAGCGCTTTGATCGGAGTCTCAGTTAAACCCCGTCGGTTCTCAATTTTGAAAGTTCAAACGACCGATCCGAACCGTCAAATATGATCTCCATATTGAAATCTCCTTGCCGACCAAAATTTTCATTTTTTTTAATTTTTTAAGTATTTTTTTCGGATTTTCAAAAATCGTTAATCTAATTTGTTATGAACCCTACAAAAATTGCTGTTTTTGAAAATCCGAAAAAAATACTTAAAAAATTCAAAAAAATGAAAATTTTGGTCGGCAAGGAGATTTCAATATGGAGATCATATTTGACGGTTCGGATCGGTCGTTTGAACTTTCAAAATTGAGAACCGACGGGGTTTAACTGAGACTCCGATCAAAGCGCTTTGATTGAAGGCTTTCTCAGATATATATATATATATATTGGGCTTGATAGTCAAGGAATGAAAAAAATAAATTGAGATGTTGGTGGATAACTAATGAAATATAAAAATAGGCTTAGTAATTCAAATACATATTGATGAATGGACTAAACAACTTCATGATAATTAATTTTTTTTAATTCAATTGTTCCTCATGATAATTGAATTTCATAAATTCATTTTTTCTAATATTCAAATCTCTTATTATTATTGGCATTTAGATTGATTAGAGTTTGATTAGGTTTTGAGTCTGACGAGATCAACGATGATTTCAACTGGCATTAGATTACATATCTTATGTATTTCTATGTACCAAATAGTTTCTTGTTATCGGTACCTTGAGAGATGAAACCGTCCCTCTTTGCTAAGAGCCTAAGACTATGCCTCATTCATATTGATAAGTTCTTTTTGCATGAATAGCATGTTTTGAATCATTGTTGAATTGAGATTAAGAGTTAAGTGGCATGGTCAAATTGTATTTTGTTTTTTTTTTCAATAAAACATAAGCCTCCAAAGTACTTTTTTCAAAAAGAAAGTAATATATACACCTGATTCAACACATCTTATTCTTATTAGTGAAATGGCGAAAATATTTTTTAATATTAAAAATTAGGAAAAAAATTAGATATGTGTCACCACAAAATTGAAAAAATTAGAAATTTATTACTGCAAAAGTTAAATTTTTTAAAATTGCCACTTCAAATATAATTAAAATAGAAAATTATCATACTGTATAAATTACTACTTTCCATATTTAGGTGGTAATTTTCTAATATAATTGAATTTAGGTGCTAATTTTCAAAGGCTTAATTTTGGAGTGATAAATTTGTAATTCCCAACTTTCCGCGGCCACATATCTAAGTTTCCTTAAAAGTTAATTTATTTATCAAATTTATATTTAAATCATTAATGTTATACTAGAAAAAATATATATACTTTTATACTTGAAGGTTTGCTACAACCATCAACTATGATTCGAGACACAGTTCGACTTGTATGATAAAAATATAGTTGGCGAAACGAAGCTCGTTTAATCTTTTTAGGCACATAATTGACGCTTTATTTTGGTGAAATAAAAGACAAATCAACGTTCATTTGTGTTGACATCGGACCACCTTAAACTGAATGTGAAAATCTTTTTATAGAACAAGAGATTGCGTTCCACAATAAATATTTTGAGCAATTAAGCAATCGACCGATTGAATATAGAGCCAATAACTGTTTTTAATAATGATAAAAAATTGTATACATTTTCAAATTTATTTACTTAAGCGGTTGATGTTATCAATGCTGCTTTTAAAATTGCCAATCTGTATAACGAGTTGTCTGACCTGGTACAGATTAAACCTGATCAGCCATTACAATTTCAGATTAACTTAATCTGAAAAGCTGTATTTCTGTGTCTCCAATAATTATCTCTATCTAAGTACTTGACCCTCATTTTTTGTAATGAAATTTCAAAGAAAAATAAGTACCATTGGACCAATCGCAACATTTAGCATTCACTATCCAAAGAAGACCGCTCATATTACCTAACAATGCGTGTATAATTACAACTCGCTTGGTTTGAAAGGGAACGGAGAAGGAAAAAAAACCAACCAAAAGAAAGTTTCGTACTGCATCGATGCATTACTCATGTTGTGCTTAACTATCAGAAAATGTTAGAAAGAGACGTCATCTTTTGTCTTTTCTTGCGTTTAACATATTCTTAAGAATATCTTGAAAAGTTTTTTATAGAGAGTTTAGCTACGGTGAGTCGCGACTCACGGATCCTCCGGTGAGTCGCGACCAATACTCCTAGATCTAGATCAAAATGACCGATCCAAACCGTCCAATATGATCTCCCTATTGAAATCTCCGTGCAAACCAAATTTTTTATTTTTTCGAAATTTTTAAGTATTTTTTCGGATTTTTAAAAACTGATGTTTTTTAATGGTTCAGAACCAATTAGATTAACGATTTTCTAAAATTTCAAAAAAATACTTAAAAATTTCGAAAAAATGAAAAATTTGGTCTATATGGAGATTTCAATAGGGAGATCATATTGGACGGTTTGGATCGGTCATTTTGATCTAGATCTAGGAGTATTGGTCGCGACTCACCGGAGGGTCCGTGAGTCGCGACTCACCGTAGCTAAACTCCTTTTATAGATATTTTATAGCAAAGGTGCTTTTATGATTTTTTTAAGAAACAGTCATGCTAATTATCAAACCAGAATAAATCATTTCTTGCATAGTAATTTCGTATGTTCTCCCTCTTTTCTTGTGCAGTTGTGCCAGAATCTGCCTATTTCAGTTCTCATATAGAAATAATTTTGGTTTCAACCTCCTTTTGTATGATTATCACTCCGTTGAGACTAATTTGAAGCTAATTTATTGATTGCTCCAAAAGTTGAGCTTATTAGTTAGGTTAATATTCACTGGAGTAAATCGAAGTAAAAGCACCCATATCAGTATTGTATCACAATTCAACTACAAAATGGAAAAAAAAAAAAAATTTGTATACGTGCACTTTCCAATAATTACGGCAATGATCATTGCTCATATATATCATATGTATATACACAAAATATAAAAAATTCACATGTATATCTCTAACAATTACAACATTTTTGGTGATTTGATCCCTGAAAATCCAAGCTCCAATTATCTCAGCACCCACCCCAAAAATTTAAGAAAAGAAAGAGTAAATAGAAATGCTGCTATACCGCCACGAAAACAAATTAATTTTCTTCAACTGCATCATCCTTGCCTCGGATCCCAACTAATCGACACCAGTCCACCTCCCTTAGCCTCAAAACCGCATATAAGATAATACCACATACAAACCCTAGTGCAGCACTTGAACCAGTCATAGAGACAGCTGCACAGACCAGCATGACAAATGACTCCTCTTTGCTATTCATGTCCCTAGATGCCATGGCTAATTCAATACCAGAAAATAACAGTAACACCCCCAAAATCCCAATTGGAAATTGACTCAAAATTGTGACAAAAGAATTACCAAAAACCAACCCAAGAATAAGTTTCCCGATTGCAAGAAACAGTACTGAGGCACCACTCCGACCACCAAACCGGTACTGGCCAGCAAGACCACCAGCACCATGGCATACTGGCATTGCACCAAACCAGCACCCAATTAGGTTCATGAACCCAACACTGACTGAGACAGATGTGGCTGAGAGCTCAGTCTTATCAGGAAAAAGGTCTGATGAGAGTTTGCAAACCGCTATCACCGAATTCAGTACCGAGAGAGGGATCTGTGGTACAGCAGCTTGGAAGAAACCGATCTTCCAATCTTCCCAAGTGATGGATGTTATTGTAATGGCTGATGGTCCAAATTTGAGATTTTGGAGAATGGAAGGGTCCCGAATGAAACAAATTAGGATACCTACTAAAAACACTATCAATGCAGACGGGATCCTAGAAACAGGCACGCAAGAACGGGTCCGTGAACGATCCCTATTTGCATTCCTCTCCTGGTCATCACCCGATCCAGTACTAATTACTAGAAATAACAAGGCCACAAGTGCAAGGATTATCCCGTCCAAACCGAGCCATGACCGAGGAGATGAGCTTGATGAAGAAGTAGAAGCCGTGAAATCTTGGTCATACCTTATGTACTTGATGGCCGAGAAGGCAAAGGCGAGACCTTGTGAAAGCTGGATGCCGCGCACAACTGGTAAAGGTAGGATGCGATACAGGGTAGACATGAGGCCAGTAATGCCAAGGAGAAAGAGCACAGCAGCAGTGGAGAGGCCGGCGGCCATAATTTGTGGGATGGTGAGGTGAGGAGAGGCAGAGAGCGCAACTGCTGCAATGGACTTCATAGGTTGCACTGGCATGGGGATGCCGAAGAGGAGACCGGTTATGGCATTGTAAAATGCAGTGAAGATCAAGGTTGTGCCTGATAAATTAATGTCATTTGATTGTTAGAAAACAGAAAATAAGGGGTCTAGAACATGAATTATGATGCTAGAAGGAAAAATCAAGTCAACATCAAATTAATTAAATAACAATTCTGAAATGGACATCAGGAATTAGGATTACAAATTGTTTGAATATACACAATTGGAGATTTTCTCTGCATAGCATGTATTAGTTATGCAACCCATTACACTCCAAATCCTGATTTAGAAGTAGCTTTAGTATAATATTTTCATTATTATTGATTGAAATAATATACTCTATACATCCTACGTGTAATGAAAGAACTAAGCACGAATATGATCTGATTGTCTGAATTACAGAAATGTAAAAGTATCAAGGCAATAATAGAGTACCCAAATCTATGTGATTGACAAGAGTTAGAGCCAAAACAATTGGTATATAGGTGCCGAGATCGCCGACGGCTCCTCCAAGCTCAGCCCAGACACTGGTCTTGATTCGGAAGCTGGTGGCGGGAGAGGGAATGGAGAAGCGCCATGGACAGCGGTTCCGGCTGGATGAGCCGTCGCCTGGGAGAAGAGGCGTCGAGGAACCTCCACTGTCAGCCATGGCGAGAGAGAGAGAGAAGTAAGATACAGGTTTCTTTCAGCTTGGGTACTCTGTTTTTATAAGTTGAAGAAATGAAGAGTTTGTTGAGAGAGTCTTGACTTTTGGAGTATCCGGGAGCCAATTAAGATTAACCAGATTAAACATGGTAAATATCTCCAGAAATAGCTTTTGTTTCTGGTGATATTTCATCCAAGAGGACTGGAGGATCAGGACAATTTTTTTTTTTTTTTTGGATGATCCACACTAAAATAAATACACTGAGCTAACTTGTTGCATTATAAAAGTTCAGCAGCTGATCAAATTGACACATTTTATTTTAAATTAAATAATCAAACCGGAAAGTTATGCAATTTTAGTCCTAAATAGCAGCAGATTTTTCCTGAAAAATGGATAATATTATAAGTAGTGTCCATATCAACTGCCAAAAAAATGAAGACATCATCTTGCTACACTAGCCAACTGTCCTATCAAAATAAAACATGAAATTACATATTTTATTTCTCAAATAGTACAAATGTTTTAATTATTATTTATTATAGGCTAAAACTCGCAAACGAGGTACGTTTCATCACGTCTATAGAAATATTACGAAAACATATTAAATTGAATTTTTCTGTGTGCCAGCTCAATTCATTTTATATTCGGTATCAAAGGAAAAAAATATTAACAAACTAGTCAGTTCTAAACTTCTCAGCCCAAGTTAATTTGAGTGAATCTAATATATGTTTACGGCAAATGGAGTCTTTGTTCTTGTTTCTCTCTCAAATTAGCCGTATGATGATTTATAAAATATATCTTTTTTACTTACTTTTTGTCTTAACCTGGAGTATGATTATTTATGTATGAGCAACATACTCTGATGCTTCAATCAATTGAATTAAATCAAGATATTGTTTGTCTTTTAATTATCTATCTTGTTTATTACAAGCAAACAAATAAAAGGAGGAAAAAAGCAACTCACCTCCTGACCTCCTCCATATCTCAAAAAGTTCCAACCACATATTTTTATTTTCCAGCCCTGTTTTTGCCGGTCTAACAAATTCCATACCAACGACGAGTTACACATACGACAAATTTATTCCAATTATGACATACTTTTAAACAAGAGGTCTACCATCAATTGTCAAAGAAAAAATATCCATGACTAGAACACCAATAAAGAGCGTGTCACATCGCCTGTGAGCCCTAATTTTTTTTTTATTGTGTTAAGTATGTAGAAATCGAAACATATATTAATCTCGGCCTATTGGATCCGGATCCGTTACTATTCATAAGCACTGTTGCGGAATAGTAACGGATCTGGGCCGTCCGTTCTGTTGCTTTCATCGTGGCCCTATGATGTGGTCGACCTCTGCCGTTTGATCGGTTTCCCTTCGAGATATTTCCTTCGTTTGCCTCGATCCCCAGCGCTCAGTACACCCTCTCTCATGTCATCGCCTGAGTGCTCCTCTCCCATGTGATTGTCGTACGGACTCTCCTCGGCGGATGGTCGTGGTTCGTGCGTCGTTCTCTCTGCTTTCGTCTGTTTGCGCTCTGTTATTCTTTTGTGGTTTGATCCTGGTCTACTGCTTCGATGTGCGTTTCCTCTTCGCTGCGCTGGGCTCAGTGCGCCTCCGGTGCGATTTATTATATTATGCGTTGCTTTTCCTTGCTCTGTGTCTATCGACACTCTATCCCCTCTATCCCCTGTCCTGCTTTTGTGTGCATCGAAGCTCCCTCAACTTTCTTTCTGTTTTTTTCTCCCTTCTCCCAGAATTTCTTATTGGGATTGTGTTCTTTGCTTGGTAAGTTCTCTCGCTTCTATATCTTCTCTTTTCTTCTGTGCTCATTTTGGACCAAATTGTTTGCCAGTATCTCGGCCAAATCAGACCATATTTTCAACCATGTACTGCTGTTGCTCAGATTATCTTCTAATACTTTTCTTTCCAATGGTTTGTTTGTAACAAAAAGGGTCCGATAAACCACAACCAATGTGCTTTGTCTTCTCCTGTATACATTGATCAGCTCAGCATAACACACAGGGACATTTTTCCCATTCTAGAAAGAAATTGCATGCGTCTATTGTTTCCATGCCTAGGATTGGCACTGCATTTTTTTCCTGTGTGCAGATACTCAGGGATGCATTCTATATGCCCTTTGTCTGTTGTTATTGGTGCTCAATCCTTCGCTCTCATTGCTTCTTCCTATACATCCTCCTTTCTTGCTTTGTTTGGGTTTCCGCTTATGTATTATTTTTTATCTGCTAATTTCACACTTTGTACTTTTTCTCTTTTTTTTCCTTGCAGGTTGGTTTCGACATTTCGGCTTCATTCCTGGTATCTTCTTGGATTCTCATTGTTTCTCTCCATCTACTTATTACCTTTTTTTTTCCTCTCACTATTTTTCGGATCGTTTTCACGTCTACCGTTTTTACCTGTTCTCTTTTTTGTTCAATTTATGTGATTTCTCCATCTCTTCTTCCTATTTTGTTTTCTAATTTTGGAGCTTGATTACAAATTGGCCTGAACTTTTTCCCCCCTTTTTTGGTGCTTTGCAGGTCCGTGCTTCTATATTTGGGCTAATCATTCAATCCTTCTTGCTTCTGAATAATTTCAGGGTTGTAAGTTTTCCCTTTTCATCGCGCCTCATATTTTCATGTTCCTTTGTCCATTTCATTTCCTACATCCATGATTTCGATTATGTGACTAAATCACGTCAAAAATAATGATGACAAATAAGCTTGGCGTGCTAAATTGCCCATCGTAATATTCATATCGTTTATCTTTTTCCCTGGAACTAACTGAACATATTCATAAAATTTAAATTATAGATCAAAATGTTCTACCTTGCCATCGGTACATGAAACAACAAAATTAATGTTGCTCCATATATGAAAATTAGAACTAACGACAAGAGACTATGGTTTATCCATCAGACACTATCGACGAGGTCAAACGTCTCTTTTAACTTCTGTAAAATATTTTATATCTATAAATTATAAAATAATGTTTAGTATATTGACACAATTATGTCCTTTTCTTTTATGTGGAAATTAATGTTGCTCTAAATGAAGGTCAGTTTTGATTTTAGTTCTTGCGCCCTTGCTATTTTCTGCTCAAATTTATGTGTGCTTTTCAATTGCTTGCATGTTTTAAGCCATCAAGGTTCATTTACCTTCATTTCAATGGATGACAGAGAGAGCAGACTGAAAGGTGAAAGCTCTATTGGTGGCATTTAGGTCATAATTTCATGTATCTCTGACTAATTTTCATTCCACTATTTTTTTGCTGGTTGATTCTTTGCACAATATTTGAATTATTTATTGACCTGTTATAAAAGTGGCAACAAATAAAAGAATAGGTTTGCCGCATAAAAGCTGCCTTCCTATCTCATTTGTAGATAATACTTTGCATAATTTCAAATTTTCTAATAGCTTTGTGCTTTCGGAACTTTAGATGGTTCCTTCATTTACCATCTAAAGTTATTGCGCCCTTGCTATTTTCTGCTCAAATTTATGTGTGCTTTTCAATTGCTTGCATGTTTTAAGCCATCAAGGTTCATTTACCTTCATTTCAATGGATGACAGAGAGAGCAGACTGAAAGGTGAAAGCTCTATTGGTGGCATTTAGGTCATAATTTCATGTATCTCTGACTAATTTTCATTCCACTATTTTTTTGCTGGTTGATTCTTTGCACAATATTTGAATTATTTATTGACCTGTTATAAAAGTGGCAACAAATAAAAGAATAGGTTTGCCGCATAAAAGCTGCCTTCCTATCTCATTTGTAGATAATACTTTGCATAATTTCAAATTTTCTAATAGCTTTGTGCTTTCGGAACTTTAGATGGTTCCTTCATTAGCTTCAATGACCTATCAGGTGCAAGAGAAACCTCCTAGAACAAATGAGGTGTGTTTGATTATAATTTTGCTACTCTTACAAAAAATCCCCCCTATTTTGGTTTACAAATATACTTTTTTATTACATTGCAGTTGATATGATAAGATAGGAACTTTTTTATTACATTGCAGTTGATACTTTTTTATTACATTGGAGTTTGTAGTTGATGAATAATTTTTATTTTGATGCTGGACCAACATAAGTTTCATTATAGACTTCACTAAAAGAAAACGCTTTGAGACAAAAAAAAAAAGGTTTTAGAACTAATGTCATTTTTGAAAAATTCTGTACATTTTTGTTGATGCTTCAATGAAAATCAACATATTAATTTATTTGTTTATTAAAATACAATGATACTTACTGCAGACGAGTTTGAGAATATCTGATATGTTGGTTCATTTATTTCCATACTCATTTTCGGTAACTATAATTTGATAATAATCTCTATATGATTTTATTGCCCATTATTTGTTGTTTCTATTTCGAATCTTACAAGCTATATTTTATCAACTTTCCCTACTTCTGTTCAAGCATTTGTTTGCTGATACATGTGACTTTTTTTTCGAAATTTATTACAGGTTATACTCTATGAGCTGTTGTAGACCAGTACAATGCCTGTGATTTTTCCTTTGATGATCACCATGCAAATCTACTACTTAATGAGGTGATACTGCACTCAATTTCTATTCTTTTTTTTTTTTGTAAATCTTGGTGTATTTTGTCATCTTAAGGAGCGTTAATTTATAAAATTAAATATTAATAGAAACTAAATCTCATGGTAGGCTCCTCTATGTACCAGTCTACTGGTGTATTTTTTCAGGTTCTGCTCAATCCTCGATTTGTAGAAGGTTGGTTTCATATACTATTGATATCAGATTGGACTATCCAGTTAGGTATTACATCTATTTTTTTTTTTTGTTTTTTTACGGTAAAGTGATCTCAGATTTCTTGCAAAACTGGTATAGGACCACAGTTTATTCAATGAATTATTTATGATCGCGTTTGATATAGATTAAAACAATTAATTTTGTGTTTGTTCAATGTACAGTTTTCAAGGACACAACTGTCATTTTTGTTGCTCTAGATGTTTTAGATCTAATTCGTTTGTCTTCATGATGGTTGTTGGACTTCGCACTAACTACATGTCTTTATCTGATTTACTGGTATGGTTTTGTAAACCTTGATTTGTGCAGTTTTTGGGACTAACTGATCATTCGATCTGGGTGAACTATAATTGTTGAAAAATAGGTTTTAATTTGATTATCAGATTATGGTATAAACAATGCAATTGATATGAGCTATGGTTCATTGATAAATTCCATAACCTTTTTTGTCCAGGCGCCTTTTTTAGTGACCAGTTTGCAAAGCGATAATAAAATCAACAAATTCTTTTTGTGATATATATGTTTTTGTGAGTGGCAAAAACAAACACATCCTGCTTAATTTGTAGCGATTACAAAGAGGAAGTGATTGGATTTCTTTTTCAGTTTCTCTGTGATTGTTAATAACTTTCTTTGTCACTTTTTTGGATTTTTATTGTTATCTACAATTTTTTATTTCCTTATAGTCTAGCTCAACACCTTAATTTGCAGGCTCATGATTCAGCCTTTAGAGCCAGACATGGCTATCTATGGAGAGGGAGAATTTAGTAGAAATGAAGGATATTTGCTTCATCCGATGGTAAATAAATATTTTAAATAATGTTATTAATTTTTTCCATGAAGCTGGTCGGGAACTGTCCCTGCCCAACATCAATTAGACTAAAAAGTAGTTTACAAAATACTAAGTATAAAAAATGATTGTTTTCTCAAAAAAAAGATGAAAAGCTAAATTTTACTGTGGACCTCCTCTCTATGACTGTGGTCTGTGGGCCTTCTCTCTATGATCTATTGAAGGGTAACAATTAAACTTGGTGTGCAATGGTTTAATTATTAGTTATTTTGGACGAATTTTGATAACAGTGGAAAACACAAGCTGTAATATTGCACTTTTATGTTACCCCTCTTTATTAGATTTTAATAGTGCCCATTCTTTGTGCTCAGTTTTGCACTCAACCGTTGCAGTGTTGCCCGCATGCACTAAATAGTGGACATTGCCTCCCAATTTAAAACAATAAAAATAAAATATCTACATAAGTTCATTGCTACAATTTATGTGGGTTCCATAAAGGTTATAACAGTAACAACATAGCAGCATATTGTACCAATTAGTCTATGTTTTCTTTTTAACTATATTTCTAATATTTTTAGGCAAGAAATAAAGGAAAGATCAAAAGGAGCAAAAGGATGGATGTGCTGCTTTCAACAAACAAAAGTCTATTTCCTCATTCAGATTATTAAGGTGTTGATTTCTGATGATGTTGTAATATAAGTAAATACTGTCGTTGTTCTTTAAAACAAACATAAGTCGTTTTTTATTTATTAATTGATGATCAAAGTGGCTTCCTCCCTACAATAGCATCATGATATATATTAATAAATTGAACATATTATAGTTCTTTTAAGTCATTTTAATCTATCTAACGCTTTATTATAGCATTGTCCAAATGAAGAGAGAAGTAAAAAAATTGCACATGGTATGAAAATAGCATTATGATAAAAAATTTGAAAAAAAAATCCAAAGTACAAATAGATCGCGCAACGCGCGAAAACCCGCTAGTTGGAATTCATATGAGGTGTCAATCGTGAGCATTTAGGAATTAAAAAGGTGATAAAATCTGCTTTTATTGATTGACGAGCTGTAATGAAAATTTTCAATATGTAAAATATTCCCTATGAAAGATAAAATATTTTACGTGGAAAATATAGTTCGTAGAATAGACTAAATAGTACACACTTTTATCCTCTGATTTATCACAGAAAAATCTCATCTAAAATATTCTCTGTGAATAAAAAAGAGAAGCTAAATTTGCTTTTCGGTAGAAGATTATGAACTTTTATTTCTTACTAGATGGGAAAATCGAGCTTCGCTCGATATATGCGGCACAGATAACCAATGAAGAGGACAAAAAAATTCTTTTTTTTGTTAGTATACGCAATAATATAATTATTTAGCAGCAGATCTTATTACGGAAAAATAAAATAATTATTGGGAAAAACTTTGAACAGTTATGTCGAAGAAATAAAAAAAGGGAAAAATAAAGGCAAAACAAACAATAAAATGTCTTTAGAGGGGCTAATCGAGGATATTGGAATTACAAATAAATATAAAATATGTTATTATTTTTAAATTTGTAAATATAAATGTATAATTTTTTTTGCATTTCTGATGGAATAATATTATATGCATTGTTTATATTTAATATTTCTAAAACCAACAATAACTACAATAATTTGGTTGAAAGAGTTATCTTGAGGCTTTACAGATAATGTTGTTAATATTAAATATACCAAATAACCAAATATGTTATTAATGAAAGGAGAGTATATTCAATTGTACTTTCCCCTTTTTCCTATTGATTCTTTCACTCGATTTTGTTTTATCAAGCTATTTTTAACACAATACCTAATATCTTTAGGGATAAAATAGAAGAAGCCTAGATACTCGAGGCCAATTTTGAAAGAGAGATTGCAGGTTTCAAGGAAAAAGTTAGCGTTATCTTTATTAGCAATTGTTGACTGAATTTGTAATATATAGAGGTACATTATTTTCAAAAAAATTTCAAAACTGATGCTTGAGGACTTTTGTGATTAGTATTTTCTAACTATTGTGCCAGTATTACGGATATATTACATAAGCATATCAAGTTATTTTATTGACATGGCAAAATCCCCACTACTGCCTTCACCTTCTTCATCAGTATCAGCATCACGAAGGAAGAAAGTCTCTCCTTTGTGATCCAAGTACATGTGAAAGCCAACATCGTCAACATTTACTAAAATATCTACAATTTTTTTTTCACCAACTGGATTTAGCAAGGCAATGTGTGTGGGGGTTGGGGGGAGCGGATTTGCATCTGTAAAAGAAAATAGATCCTAATCTGAGGGAATCCCTGTGCTTCATAATTATTATGCAGTCAGTCTTTCATTCTCCCGCCCAAAAATTAACTGTACAACTTATCAGTACCAGTAAACTCTTAATACACACCAGGATCTGACATTTGGATCCTTTGTATGACAGATTCAATTTTGAATTAACAGCGTTATTCTAACTGACTTAGCAGCATGAATTTCAGAAATTAAGCTGAAAATGGAAAAAGATATTAAAGAGGTCATTGAAATTTGGAGGCTCGCTCAAAACTGGAAGCATTGGATAATGGAGATGCGCACCTCAATATAAGATGCATGAATCCGGCTAAAAAAGTTAAATTAAAATTTCTAAAATATTGGATTTTCAATCTAAGAAATTGCAAACTTTATATTTGTTGCAAACTAATTTTTTTGTATTTCTTTTGGGTTGTGCTACATAAATAGATTTCACCATATTGACAATCACTATTTAAAACTTTTTATCAACGTTGAAGGTTATTGTGCTATATCCACATCAATAACATGTGAATTAAGTATATTGTTTGGTGGTATGTAACTTGTGTGCAATATAAGAAAAGAAGTAATTGGGTTTGTTTGCTAACATGTCACTTGTGAAGAACCCAAGATAAGGGAAAAAAAAAGCAACTGAATTTGTTTATCCATATATCACTAGTTCAGTGTTAACAGGAGAAATGCAGGTTATTAAGAGATGCAATCTAAATACATATGACTAATTTCTTTTACTATGGTAATTTTCATTACTAATATGTTTGTTGCTATACATCCAGCATGGTTTCTACTTTATTTGACTTCCTGTGCCATCTTTTCGGCACATGATCATTCATCTCGTAGGACACCCAAAAAGACATGAGAGGAGAAAAGATTTTTGTATTTGGTAAATCTCTTGTAGTTATGTTTAACCTTGAATGTAATTTATAAATTTGTTAGGGCGAAATGTATACCAGAAAAGTCTCTACTGGCTGAATTTTCATGCCTTCTCTTGTTTCTACAATTTTGGTGAATGCCATCAAACAATCTTCTTCTCTCTTTCGCTCAACCTGTAAGGTGAATAAAAATATAATATATTCTCCATTAAAATATTAGAAGAATAGAAGTATTATATGAGAAAATAATATCTATCGATTTGGAACTTCAAAATGTAAAATTAGTACCCTTCACTTGTGCATTCATATACCCTTCAATTAAATAAAATTTTTTTTATCAAAACACCAACCCTCAATATTCCAAATTTATAATAAAATAAATGAACAAAAAATATACAGACAACATAAATTTTCATAAATGAAGCACGTAGTGAATCAAAGGAAAAAGAAATAAATCACCACATAACTTTTTTTTTCGAAAGATTGACAGCGGCTGTCAAACAGAAATCACCACATCACTTTATTTTTAGTTTTTGTCAACTTGTATTACTTCTCGTTGGATTAATTTCACTAAGCCTTCAACTTGTGTAGATGTGAAGATATTTACTTATACCATTTTACATGCATAAAAATTATTTTTCAGTTTTCATCCTTGACCCAATTACCAGAATCGATCTACTTATACAAAGGGCAGGGGCCCACAGGTACTGCTATGCTGAACCTTCATTACTGAAGAGGAGACAAAATTATAATAAGAGAAACCCAAAATAAGAGAAAGCATCCATCCATCCATCATATTTAATCTTCTTCCATCTCTTATGCTCTCCTCTGATCCCTCTGTCATGTTTCCTTCTCATTCCCTTCCTTTATGATCTCCTTTGTCCTCCTGCTAGGGAGGGGTAGTGAGCATGTCAGAACACAATTTATTGCATTATGCAAACAAAAAAGACCAAATATTTAACATGGTACTGTCTAAGAACTTCTGAGGAGTTAGGCAACGCCACTGGGCTCTCGAGTTTCTGAGATCAGGCACCCTTTAACGTAAGCATTCATTCCTCCTCTAAATAATAAGTCATCTTATTGCAGAATTATATTTTACAAACAAAGAATAATAATTTCTGATAAAATGCGGTTTAGCAGTTCAATTTATTTTTTAATTATTGATTACCAGGAATAGGAGGGTGTGGCTTGGCCCATTTGAGGCAGCCGGGGGGGCATGCTTATGATGAGGTTGCAGTGTTGATGAGTGGTCGCAATGCTAAGACCAACTTTCCCATTTCAAAGACGCCGGAAGAAATTACTATTACTACTTTCAGTGTTCTAAAATAACATGTGAAAGAAAAATCAGTTAGATAGTGCTGTCAATAATGTAAATAGTTTAAACCTAATAAACATAAGCACAAATTTCATCCCCCATATGTTGCTGTTTTTGGGATCAATAGCCTCCCATATTTTAAGTACACGACAATGCAGAACCTTTAGAATTTTGTTTGTAATTTCCGATATCGAGAGAACGATAGACATTAAACCTATACATTGAAAAATAGTTAATAATTTTATATCAACTATCTTAAATTTTCTTAAACATAGGGAATGCACAAAAACAACATCACTAATACCTCCGATAATGTAGAATATAGAAAATTATATCACTTTTGAAAAGGTACACAACAAAGTACCTCACATAATATCGTATATATAGACTAAGAATGACAGAACGTTAAATAACTGCAATCAATATGCATTAATTAGAAATTTAATTGTATTTGACAAAAATTGAATGCCCTGCACAACCTGTAATGCAAATCTCATAAAATTAAAATTTTTATTTAAACCTGCAATGCAAAATTAAATGGGCTCTACACAGAAATTTAATACCCCTATACCATGCACAACCTGAAATGCTAATCTCCTTTGTCTTCTATTAAATGCACAACCTAAATTTTTTTAAAAAAAATCAGATATATCAGATGTACAATCTATTTGCAAACTTTACATTAACTCCCAAATGACAACATACTACATTCAATGCAATATGTAACATTTTTTTTATTTTTGAACGATCTGACAATTTAGGGACTAAATTTAGGTTCTCATGTACCACCTCTAATCTAAGAGAAAACAGAAAAGTGACAAAATAAAAATTTATTATCAATATTAAATAAAAACTAAATACGAAATGGATTATTTAATTATCATCTTGGAATTTTCACAGTGCTTTGAATTCAACAAAATTAAGAATGAAAAGTGGCAAAGGAAAAAACAACAATTTCATGAAGGAATCTTGTCGTGGATTGTGAATTTCGATTTCAATGTCAATTAGGAGGTGATAAAGACAGGGACGGAGTCCCTTTCTAGCATGACTGAGAAAGATAAACTAAATCAATAAAATTAGAAATAGGGTTAATATCGATTTTGAGAACATTACATAATTCACAATCGACAATCCACACCAGTAACAATAAAAAATCATTGTGCATCAACATTTTTTTTTGGGGGGGGGGGTCACAAATAAAAGGAACAACATATATTGGATATTAATAAGAAGGAAAAAGATACAGCATGGTGAACTATAGGATCAGACATGAATTTTTTTTTTTCATTTGGATATTTTTCTTTCTTAAGAATATACATAAGAGCTTGTTCTCTGTAACAATTACTCGAACAGGTTGTGTGCACCTATAAGATGGTTAAAGAATCAGACGATCTTTCCACTTAAATAAACAAACCCCATAATGTAGAAATTGTTTCAAAATAGAGTTGCTAAGCTTGATCTACAAACCAAAAGAATATAAAATTTATCTTCATTGCAAATGTATGAGGTGGGAAAAAAAAGATGAGATAGAGACAAAAAAAAAAGACTTACGACCAATGTAAACGAATGAGATTTCTTTTTGGCTTTCTTCTCCATGCTGAAATTTGTCACATTTATTCTTAATTTTTTCCACCACCAATGAAGGAAGTTTCTTATCTTACTCAAGGATAGTTGGATCCACGCTAGAATTGATCGACTGTCTTGGAAACTTTTACCTTTTGCTGCAAGTATATGCTAGTTAATTGATTCATATAAAATGAAGTATATTGTGTGAAATTATTTTCACAAACGACACATATTGCATGATAGTTACTTCAATAATATGTTCACAAAAAAATGAGTTTAAAAGAGGGGTGCATTTTGTGCGGTATCCACCACACATCGAACAATTAATTTGGGATTTTAGCTCTGCTCATCAAACCGATCAGAGAAGAGTACCTTGATGGAGCAAAAAAAAGCCAAAAAAATTGTCAAAGTTTCTAGGGCTTGGCTCACTGCACCAAGGAGAAAGCGGCTTCCAATTTTTTTTACAAAAAGGGAGAACTTGAGAGCAGGAGAAGTTGGCACAGGAAGTCAAATAAAGCAGAAACTGGTTTCATTGAAGTACGGTAGAAAGCTAGGAGGGGACGAGGCAAGAGAGGAGGAAAGATGAAGGAGCGGGAGAGGGCAAGATCGGAGGGGCCGGCGGTTTGAAGGAAGCACATAGAGGAGAGAATGGTCCAACGCAAAAGAGGAGATACCATGAAATTTGCGGAGAGAGAGAGAGAGAGAGAGAGAGAGAAGAGGGTGAGCGGCACACAACCCTGTGACGGGTCATTCTAGCCTCTTTTGTTGCCGGCAACACATTCATTTACAGAGTTTATGTATCAACATTTATAAAATTTTTAACACCGTTCTTTTGTTCACTGCCGTGTCGAGTTCACTAAAAAAAATTGGTATCCGGACTCCCACGGGTTTTTATTTATAATAATACTGATACCGATTACCTCACCTATTTATCTGAAAATATTTGTACTCCTTAGTCCTTACTTCACAATTTTGACTGAAATTTTATAAAGGGAAAAGAGCTGATATTTCGCTTCCGGAACGGATCAACCGAATAATTTTTTTATGCACAACAAAGATAGGAAAGGAATCCTGCGAGCATCTACATTAATGACGTGTCAAAGTCGGTCCCCACCACACAATTCCAGATCAATCCCATTTCTTAATTAGCCTTGAACGCAAGATATCGCAATAGAAAATGTCTAGTTGTGCAGTTGTCTACTTATCTTATCTGTTTCCTTTTCTGAAAATTCTCTATGGCAAACACAAACAACTAAATTCTAAGTGAGTCGTCAATTGGTCTCGAATCACGCCTGTTCTCAACCTATATTCGAACCAAGCACAATTGCACGAATAGGCCAATTCACATTTATATCTGCAACCAAATGTAACCTTCAACTAAACAATTAGAATATTTCAAGATTTCCTTCAATAAAATAGTAGATATAACGTAATAGTATGTTTGACTTTACCCGCCTCACGAAATGTTACTACCATTCGGAACTACGGTGTGTAGACATTGCGTACTTCCTAGTTCCTACGATTTTCAAATTGTATTTGTGTTTTTGTGTGTGAAACTGTGAATATAAATTCCATCAACGGTGCTGAAGACGTTTGTTACATATATGGTATAATACTAACAGTACGTTCAAATATGTAGTAATGTTTTTTTTATCAAGTTTCATTACAGAAAAAGAAGAATTTTTTTTTTTATACTTATCTCTGATTTTTACACCAGAGTAGAAGAGTTATAATATTCGCTTGCACATATGCCGAACCAGAGTAGAAGAGTTATAATATATAATATATAATAAAAGATAAAATAATAAATCTAATGAGTAAGGTTCTAATGCTAACATTTTGATTGCCCCAAATGCTAACATTTCACTATTTAGTTACTTTTTCAAAATTTAAAATAGCAACGTCAAATTCAAACCGCTCATCTTATTTAATTTAACCACCGATGCGTTTTCATATAAGTTTTATAAATTTTAGAGTTTATTTGATACTCCATCAAAGGCTAAAACATTAACGTATTAGAATGAATCTATCATAATTAATAAGGTTCGTTTATTTTTCTATCTCTTGATGGAGTATCAAATGAACTCTAAAATTTATGAAACTTATATGAAAACGCATCGGTTGTTAAGCTAAATAAGATGAGTGGTTTAGATTTGACGTTGCTATTTTAAATTTTGAAAAAGTAACTAAATAATAGAACTAGTGGGTGCGTCGCGCGTTGCGCGACCTATTTTTACCGCATATAGCTATTGTGAACCTGTCACTTACAATAGAAGTAAAATTTGTTATATAAGATAATTGTGTCTAAAAAAATAAATTTTAAAAAAATATATTTTTAGATAATGCGATAAAACATAAAAAAGACAACAGTGATCTCCATAAGTCTCCCAAAGAACTGTTGGCCAACAGTGCGATCTCTTTTTTTTTTATTTTCACTGGTTGTCAATAATTATACAGTCAATATTTGATACAATGTGCGCCTACCATTTGTTGAAGCTAAATACTACAATATGCCAATAAATGTGATAAATCAATAAAATTTATTAAATTCAATCTAAGAGGTCTTTTGCACTTACATTAATTCTTATCTTTCCAATTGTTTCCTTATAAAAAATATCTGTCATAAGAGACCAAAGTTCAGTTCCTTGATGTGGTACATATTAGAAATATGCATCTTTAACAAAAAAAAAAGAGTGGTTAATAGAATCGGCACAGAGAATTACTGCACTCATGAGAGCCGAAATCACAGAAAAAATTAAATAAAAAATAAGCCACCTATTTATTCTCAACTAATATCATTATTACTTAGTCTTGTACACATCAATCATGATCTTAATCCAAATTTTACAGGAGCGCAGTGCAGCTTCATCTAGACAATTATGCGCTGCTTATCTACGTTGGTTCAGTATGGCATGAATATCATATACTGGTAAAGGTCTATGACCAAAAGTTATCCGTGTAACATATTAATAAGCATAATCAAAGCTAGTAAGACAGTATTAATCATAGTTATATCTTTCTAAATTAGGATCATGCTTAAGGTAATTCAACGACCAATCGTAAGCAGAACCAATCAAGGAACATATATACAAAGCAAATATATAATTCGAGTTGAACTATAGAAAATCAGTTTCAAATCGAATTGTTGTTTTCAACTGAAATTGTCAGTCTAGTAGGCTTTTTAAATGACCAACAATACATCTAAAGAAATTACCTCATATTTCAATGCAGAAAAAATTATTTATGATGAGACAGATTAGAGATCGAAGGCGAAAGAAACCTGTTACGGTACCTTGAGAAATCTGATTGCTCCAGACATGGCTTACGCGTTCGGCCAGGAGAAAATGACAACTTCATATGCCAACTAAAGAAAAGGTGAAGAGTCATTGAGTGCATAGTTCCATATCTAATATTTGTCATTCATCCAGTAGTATCCAAAAGTCCTCATGAGAATCAACAGGAAAGATAAATGACCCTTGATGATAATTATTACAAATCAACAGAACTTGAAGAACACAACATGCAATAGAGGCAGCGAATCAGTGCAGTCCCCAGTATCAAACTTTGGAAATAATAAAAAAGCACATCCAAATCCAATTATCTGATGACTATGGGATACAGTTCAAATATAGCACACTTCAATTAAGTCGCTAAAAAATAAATCAACATGATTAAATCATCAATCAGATGATATGTTTGAAGTTTGAACACACCCACAACAGATGTATTGTATCCATGGACACACACTCCCTCTGAGAAGTATAGTATATCAGATATCATAATATATTATATACGCATTAAGCCATATGGCAACAATGGATTTGTGGAGTAAACCTGATTTGTCCATATATATGCACAGAACCATTTCTGCAAATCTGAAATTCAGGCCTATTTAAAAATTAAACATAGTGGCACCAGTAAATAACCATTCAGTGTTCCACAATTTGCAAACAATATATTACGATGGTACCTAGATATTTAAATCACAAAGACATGCAATAGGTAATCTGAAATTTAAAAACAGCAAAGAACAGAAACAAAAGTTTAGAATTCTAGATAGAAACGAAAGTTTTGAATTCTAGATTTCATAAACTAATAAAAATGAAAGCTAAACAAATGAGCTGCATCTCAAAGATTGGGCCTTTTTTTTTGGCAATTTGCAGATGTGTTCTCTCATAGGCACAGGAGTTCAAATTATACAATACACATTTTTTTTTGACACTCAGATTAGGGCGTCAAATTAATTATTATCATTATTTATTCTAATGTATGAGTATAATGTCCCTTTCTATCTGTGTTGCTCTTTTAGAACTAACCAAGTTTAGGATCAAGTGATTTTATATATTTGTTTTGACCATCTAAACAAAATTATGTACTTTATGATCTCACAATTCTTTTTAATCCCTAATGCTAGAAGGTTTGATAATCCATATAGCAATGATCATCAGAAACTGGCAAAACAAAAGAGTTACTTACCTCATCCACCTCACTGTTTCTTCTAAATAAGTAAAAGTAAATGAAAGATGTAAGAAAAAGTAAACAGTCCAAACCTCTAACCAGTAATCTGCATAATATGAGGGAAAGAAAAATTATAATTTGTAATGTAGTGACTTATGGCAAATTAGTGTGCATTTCTATAACATGAGATATGAAAATAGATAGAACAACTAATTTGCTTGATAACATGAAAATATGCCGCAATACACCGAATTGGACGATGAAGCAAAAAACCCCCAAATGCACAGATACCCCGCTGGATAGCAAGTTTCAGTTATCATTATTTTATTTTTTGGGGACAGTGGCGGTGCAACCTTTCCTAATTTACGCCCAGTTTTGATCCCAACAACCAAACAAAATGCATCAAATCCCTGCACATCCCACCACCAAGCAAGGATGAAGCAAGGAAAAATGGCAAAATAGAGCCAGAAGCATACCTGGAAAAAGAAAAGAAACCTCCAGCAGCAACCACAAGAAACATGAAAAAGCAAGTAACAGCAAGATCAGAGACAGAAGCAATACAACCCATACAAACTGTTGATTCAACGTCTCCCCAAACCATGGCAAGTTCAGCCAGTAAAACAAAAGCACAGCAATCTGAGAAAAGAAAACAGCAGCTATTGGCTCAATCAGTAACAACAAAACTTAAAAACAGTCTCTCTGCAACAGAAATAAAACGAAAAAGAAATCCCATCCTACGTAGAGAGAAAATCGAGAGGAAAAGTCTAAGAAGGATTTTCAAGCGTTGTACAGCATAGATCGGAGGATAAAGAAGGAGAGAGAGAGGAAAAGGGAGAGAGAGAGAGGCCATTTGAAGAGAGACTCAGAATTGACTCTTCACGCGTCGAAGAGACGCCTCTACAAATATCGAAGAGGCACGCCAGTATCGGATCCGGATGAAATTGTCAGAGAAAGCAGCGGAACTATCCAGAAGACTAATCGAACGACTGAGATAAACCAAGATCCAATCGGACAGCTATGATATGCAGAGAGACTGAATGAACGGCCAGGATCTGATACTGTTCCAACTACTGTGCGCTCACAGTAGTTTCGGAGTCGGACTCAATTGTCCGGAATAATATATGTTTTGATGTTGGCATTTAGGGGCAACCAAAATGTTGGCATTGGAATCCTCCTCGAATCTAATATAGAGAGAAATGGATAAGAATTCACACCACGTCAAGGTCTAAGGGATCCGAAACGCGCACCCAGTACGCATCGGTGACCGAATCTGCTAGTCAAACTTGGGGTGCGTTTGGATATAGGAAGAAGGAAGAAGAAGAAGGAAGAAGGAAGAAGGAAGAAAAAAAATTATAAATAATTCAAACTCTTCACAAAGTTACACACTTCTCAATACTTCTTCCCTTCTTCTCTTCTTCCCACACCTATCCAAACGGAGCCTTGATTATTTAATCGAGTGCGCCACATGGCACATTCGGTTTGCACCGGTGCCGAATCCGCACCCGATTCGCTCCCAGTTCGATTCGCTTGCACATATGACGAACCAGATTATTATAGTGTATATGTTATGTTTTATTTCAAGGGAAAATAGCTGACGCAATATTAAGTAAAAAACATTAGAATCGTTTATGAATAGGTTTTTTTTAACTTTTTTGGGATCTAACGTTCTATATTTAAGTGATTCAACATCCGGAATAATTTTTTATTTCTAGTGTGTTTGGATTATCTTCTTAATGAAAATTAAGAAGTTATTGGGACCATTTTTAATTTGAATTAAAAGAATGATCCAAACATCCTAAGCATAAAAATTATTCTAGATGTTGGACCTCAAAAAAATAACACTTGAAATCTCTAGAAATTTATTCTTGATCGTTTATGAATAATAATTTTTACTTGAATAATTAATCCTCATTTTATTCTTTGGCGATTCAAACAACCCAAAAATGTTTTAAGCTCATTTTATTCTTGATTGTTTAGAATTAGTTTTCAGATGAGCTGTTTTAAGCTCAATGTTTGTACTGTATATATACTCGGAACATTTTACATTGCAACAAGGGAATATAATGAAATTTGAATCGATTCATCTCTTTTGATGATTTCCATTATCAAGTTTTCAGATATTTTAAATAGGTTCATAAAATGTTTCTTCAAGAATTGTTAAAATTGTGTGATGTTACATTTGTAATTAGTCGCATCTGCATCTATCATAATGAGTGCAGAATGAATCCACAGTTCTAAATAAAGACGATCGAAAGATCGTCAAGCCAGATTTAGTTGATCAGCATATTCCATTTTTAGCTGTCAACCTGTCAGGTATATCCTTCCTCGAGCGAGGTATATTCTGCTTATTATTATTGTGGGCTTGTTGCTGAAGTAGTTAGATGGGCCTTTGATGCGGTCCCGTTTTTGATAGATCTATTGTTAATTTGTTATCAATGTGTCATAGACTCATATAGTTTTGAACTTTTGATTCGAGTTGTTCCATCTGCTAGGATTTAGGAATAATAAAGATATTACGATTGTATCTGAATTTTAAAAAAATAATGCCAATTTAAATTCAAAATTACATTGTATTTTCTAAAATAAAGAGAAGAAAGTATGACGCCGAAGCATGAGCGTCCAATCCCTTATCGAGAGAAAACTCGAAAATCCACGGTCGACGGATGAAAGTATAAATGAGTAGGGTGAAAACGGCGACTGATTTAACCGTTTTTTCGTTTCGCTTCGAAACGAAATGGTTAGCGAAATCTTGAAATAATTTCGTCCATGTGTATTTTCGTGATTTCGATTGTTTCATTCAAAATGAAACGGTTAACAAAATTGATATTCAGTTTCGTGTCCAAACGAAATGGTTAACGCAATACTCTATTTTCGTGGTTGTTTGAGACGTTATGCACCCCTATAAATGAGGCAATTGCACAAAATGATTCTAAAAGTAGCTCTTTTTATAAACTTTAAATTTTTAAAATAAAATCTATTGTTTATAAATCTTAACTACATTTGGCATCCTATAAAATTATTTGAACGACGTTTTGTCTCGTACTATTAGCGTTCTGTTTGATAGTCGTACATCTTTGATTTTTTATTTTTTTGAATAAATATGGATAGTCATTTATTTTTGAAATTAACCACATGCCGGAAACACTTTTGGTGTCGTAATAAAATTTGGATGACTAAGGAATAGGGTATAAGAATAAGGATTTTCGGTTTGCGTGCTTATTCTTATTTTTGTGCAACCCAAACAACACAAGAATAAGGAATAAGGGTCCTTATTCCTATACTAACAAAACTATGGTATAAGAATAAGGAATTTGAATAAGCACGCAAACCGAAAATTCTTATTCTTATACTCTATTCCTTAGTCATCCAAACACACATATAGAGTTTAGCTACGGTGAGTCGCGACTCACAGACCCTCCGGTGAGTCGCGACAAAAACTCCTAGATCTAAGATCAAAATGACCGATCCAAACCGTCCAATATGATCTCCCTATTGAAATCTCCGTGCAAACTAAATTTTTTATTCTTTTGAAATTTTTAAGTATTTTTTTCAGATTTTTAAAAACTGATGTTTTTGAATGGTTCAGAACCAATTAGATTAACGATTTTCTAAAATTTCAAAAAAATACTTAAAATTTTCGAAAAATGAAAAATTTGATCTACATGGAGATTTCAATAGGGAGATCATATTAGACGGTTTGGATCGGTCATTTTGATCTAGATCTAGGAGTTTTGGTCGCGACTCACCGTAGCTAAACTCATATATATATATATATATATATATATAGAGAGAGAGAGAGAGAGAGAGAGAATGGCTAACGCGCCATTGATGGTACGTGTCATCAATTTTCTATCGACTCGTTTTTTGAAATTCCAAAGTCAAACGGTCGATCCAAACCGTTCAAGTTGATCAAAATATTCAAATACTTTTGGAGACCAAATTTTACATTTTTTCGAAATTTGTTGCTATTTATTATGATATTTTCAAATTGGAGGGCCTGAAATACTCTAATCATAATGATTTAAAAATATCATAATAAATAGCAAAACAATTCGAAAAAATATAAAATTTGGTCTCCAAAGATATTTCAATATGGAGAACAACTTGAACGGTTTGGATTGACCATTTGAATTTTGGATCTCAAAAAATGACTTGATGGCACGGGACCCTCTGTGCCATTCATGGCACGTTAGCCATTCTCTCTCTCTCTCTCTCTCTATATATATATATATATATTCGAATTTCTTTACTATATAATATGATATTTTTTAAAAAAGTATAATCAGAATATTTCAACCTTCTAATTTGAAGATATCATAATATATAACATAAAAATTCGAAAAATTGTTAAATTTGATCTCTAAGAATTTTTTTTTAATATGAAGGGATTGACTGTTTAAATTTTAGATTTTTAAAATGACTCGAATGTACGGAGAAAATCCACACACGGGATGTGCTCTGGATAACGGCCTGAAAAAAGGAGCAACATAATTTTTTTTTGAAATGACTATATTATCCTTCTAAAATTTACACATTCGCTTGTATTTATTTGACTAAACCTCGTATGTCCTCTCCTCCTCTCTCCACTGAATTTCGAATTTTTATTTCACATATTTTATGGTATATATTGTGGTTGATGTCTTTATCGATTTTGTAATGCATAAAAGGCTTTGAACATTAGTACTTTATTCAAACTTTTCTTTGTTTATACTAATAATTTAGTATTAATGACAAACTGCGTCCAATTTTTTTTTTCTGAAAAATTTTAAGGCGAGCAAGCAAAGTAAAAAGGTACAAAAGATTTGTACAAAATTAAGCAGTCTATGTTGTCATTTGGTTTCTTCGAGTAGTTATAAATTTATTACATAAGTCAATAAAATTTTTTCGTGCATGATTTTTTTTTACAGTCTGTTTGGTTTTCGGTAAACGGAAGGAAAATCAGCGGAGGGAAGGAAAATTCCATCTTTACCCCGTTTGGTTATCAATTTTTACGAAGGAAACAAATTAACCGACGAAAATATCTTTCCTTCGATTTTTTTCCATCCTATGCTAAAATCTTTCCCTCCGATTTGGGGTGTAACGAAGAGAGAAAGAAAATCGAAGATTTTGCTGGACCAAGATGCCCTCGCTATTCCTTCCTCTTTTTGGCGCGATTGGAGCCAAAATCTTCACCAATTCTTCTTTTGTCGCGCGATTCCCCTCTGTGAAGAAATTTCTGCCGATTGATCTATAAATAAGCACGCCTTGCATTTTTCAACAATTAGGGTTTGATTGCGATGGTAATTGTTAGCTCTGGTAATTTTCAATTTTCAATTTACTTCTTTTTCTTCTAGGTTTTCCCTTCGTTGTTAATTTGTTGGTCTTTCTACCAATTGATTGATGCATGGTTTCCTTCAGTGGGTGGCGATCCATGGTTTAACCGTTGGTTCATGTATTCAGACTTTAAACACATTAAAAGTTGATTCCATTTAAATTAAAACTTTAAAAAGTTATTCAATGCCTCCAATCTAGGCTTTAGAGCACATTTCAATTCATTATTTCCGATTAAGGGCATGTTGATTGTTCACGAGTTGTTAATTTTCAAATTTAATGCACTTAAAATCTCTTGGTAAATGCTGGATTCCTTCAATTTCAAATCATTTATCTTGTCAGGACACGAACACATACTAGCAGTGGGTCCAAGTAAGGTTTGCTAATCTTCATTATTTAATTTAATGTTATGCAATAAGTTCTTTATTTTAATTTTTGCATTGTATGGTTTGTACTGTTGTTTGAATTTTCTATTAACCTTATTATTTTAATGTATTGTTTATGCTGGAAAGATAATGATAGTACATCTATATAAATCTTATTATTATTTGTGTAGTAAACATGTACTGGCTACTGGTACAAGTTACATAGGATGTCTATGTAGTAACATGTACTGGTTACTAGTACAAGTTACATAGGATGTCTATGTTGTATGGTACAAGTTACATAGTAATATTTATAGGCAGCGAGTGAATTCACTTAAATAAACCCTCGGACGGCGCCAAACTGTTGGTGCAGATTTTGTTGGCACTATTTCTAATGAAGCAAGTTGGCTTTAAAGTTTCTATGAAGCAAGTTGTTTAAAGTAGTCATGAAAAAGTGAGGAGCAGTAGTCGATTTTTCTAAACTTTGACTTCTGTTTTAACTTGGCTGTTGTATTTCCAACAAGTTAAAAAACATATTATGTAGTTGTATGTATATGGGTTCTGGTGTTCTTTGAGCAATCATGTAATTTGCTTTGATTTTTGGACTTTGGATATCAGGACAAAAAAGGATCTCATGCACTCTATTATGCGACTGTTTTTTTTTTTCAAATGAAACTACAATGGGGTATAGACGTATAGTATAGTAACATGTACCGGTTACTGGTATAGGTTAGTATTTGCGAGCACTGCAGTAGCGCCAAACTATATTAAAAAAAAAACGTCCCTCTCTAAAAAACAGACATTCCATGGTCATAATGGTAATTTGTTATTAATTACTCATATTTTTACCTCATGTTAATTTGATTATCCAAACAAGGAAAAAAAGGAAGGTTAATTATTTTCCTTTCCTTTCAATAATTAACCAAACAAATAGATGTAAATAATTTTTCATTCCCTCCTATTTCCAATCCCTCTCTTTTATAATTTTCTTTCCTTTCCATCCTCTTCCCAAAAACCAAACATAGTGTTAGAGGAAAATCTGGAAGAGAAAAAAAGTACGAACGGTTTAGGAAATAAATTAATAAGGGAAATGCTGCTATGCGGGCCGATCAATATTGACCGTCCATGCGTTATAAATCGGACATAAAAAACAGTCGCTCCTGAAAATCGGAAAATGATATCTGTTAACTGTAACAGAAGAGAAGGGCAAAAAATTCATTTTAGAATAAATCGTATCTATCATTTTGATCTACTCCAGTCCAAGACCTCGCCTCTACTCTCTTCGTTCCCTTCACCCTCTCTCCGCTCCCATCCCCGCTTCTCTCTGTTCTTCGCCTCTCAACCCGGCATAAACCCTATCTCTCTGGCTCTCTCAAGCAAATAGGCGGTGCCGAAAGAGAAGCCGACAAAACTATAATCTATCCCTATCCCAATCCCAAAACCTTAGCGCAGTTATATTCGATCAGCGCCGCGCCCATTAGATCGATCTTTCCGCCGCTGCCTCCTCTCGGAGCATCACCATTAACTGCTTGATCAACCCTAGTCTCCCGCAATATGCATCGTTTCCTCCCTCTACCTCCTCAGACAGCTGGTCCTCCCTCAGGTCTCTCTCGATCGAAGAACAACTTCAGGTATATCTTTCCCTACTGAGATTTCGGTTGAATTTCCGACTTAAATTTCCCTACTGAGATCGATCAACAAAGCATTTCAAAAACGAGACTTGTGTTTTCAAATTAAGCATCAAACTACAAATCTCTTTTGTAATCCAAATGGTTGCAAAGCTAAAATTGGTTCTGTACATCAGTGGTACTTTCAAGCATTTTAATACCACATTCATGCAAATGCTCATCCTGTCCAGCACCATACAAGTTACAGCTAAACCTAATCTGAAAAAACCAATTAAAGATCCACAGTGCTTATTGCTGGAACTTTTCTGGTGTAGGAGAGGATGAGGACCTCATTAATATGAACCATCCAAAGGACCAAATCCTATCTCTGCTGAGAGGCTCTCAAGCTCCGCTCCCGCGTTTCTAGTTCTCAATTTCAGTTTTTCTCGTTATTCACCAGTTCGACGAGCTCCAAGGACCAAGGCAAAGTTTCTTCTATTCTGGGAGGTTAGTATACTTCCACAATTTACTAAATTTTCATGTGATTCTTCTTATTTTCTGTTTTACATTGCATATGCTAATGCTATCTAATATGATGCGATTCGCATGAGATATTACGTGTTGTTCCATCGATTAGGCTTGTCTTGGTTTAATTAGATTATCCATAAGAAATTGTAATTGTGGGTTTCTATTTGTGCCAGCATAGGATTTTTGCCAGGACTTCATATAAGTCCGAATTACCAGTATGGTTAATTTCTTATGTTGTTGATGTTTATTGGATCAAATTAGATTCTGATAATTGGTACATCATATGTAAATTAACATGATCTACGACACATTCAATGGTCGGGATCTGTTATTTACTTGAACCAAAAGCTGGTGAGGATTTGTGTATCTGATTATCAAAAGCTGGCATTGCTTGAACTAATAATTTTTCAATTGTTGGATATCACATCAAGCATAAAATAGAAACTTATTGTACTCCTGACGAGCATGTAACTTCTATGTGCTGCAGTGAATTCAATATGTAACTCCTGACGAGTAGTGCTTATTATGTAATTTGCATATTTCTTTTTGTTCATTCAATGAGCATTTAAGTTGTGCAAATTTTTATAATTTGTATCTTTGAACTATTCTTAGCAATGAATATAAAGATGGACATTTCATATGTCCTAATGAAACTCTGAAATGCGATGTATATTCTTCTAAGACGAGGAGTGTGGTAGTTATATTTGAAAACCACCAAATTTTCAGAAAAAAATAACCTAGCAAGAATTGTGAAATATTACTTTTAACCCTATTTAATAATATGTTTCATGGCTTTGGTTAATCTTTCAAGGTTTTTTAAAAGAAGGCTCAATAGAAGTGGTACTCTTTAAAAAATCCAAAGTTACCTTACGTTTGTAAAGATTTTAAAAATAATCTCATATTACATAACATTCTGCCTTTTTAGCTTAATTACTAACCAATGTGAATAACTTCAATATATTTCGGGCATTGGTGATACTTACAAGTTATGTAAGTATATCGGTAAATTTTTTTGGGGTTTTTGAGAAATACCATTCGTTTCTCACTTATATATGAGGATACATTATAATCCTAAGTTGCAGCAGCACATAAGGAAACTTGCCTTTACTAATTTATATGAAGATATAGTGACTATAAATTGAGAGACCTGCATTTGAGGGACTGTTGAACAGATAAATAAATATATTTTCTTAATCACTTGGTGATTTAGCCATCATGTATACATGTCAAATGCAACTCCAATTTTAACCTACACTTGCCTCTCCACCTACTCTCTCAGAAAGGTGTTAATCAATTTATTCCCAACGACCATTTTCAAGTTTGGCTTTGGGTCTTTGATATTTTGGGTGTTGGATTGGTCAGGTTTGGGTATCAGGTTGAGATTCAGTTGTTTCTGGTTTCAATCTTATTTCTTATTATTTGGGTGACAAGTCAGGTCGAGAATGTAGAATTTGTTTTCTTTTTGATTCTAGTTGCGTACTGGTCAGTTTAGGTCTTGGTTAATTCAGGTTATGTCTAGTTGGGTTTCAGATGGAGATCGATCAGATTCAGCTATGGTTAGGTCAGGTTGGTTACTTTTCTTTTTGTTCAAATAAAAGGTCTATTCAGCAGGTCCTTCAGTCAGGTCTGATTTTGACATCTCTAATTACTAGTACATTGCAGTCTCAGGTTTTAGTATTATACTGTTTAAGGATCACACTTACAGCCATTAATACTTAGTTTGGTTTATTTCCTTTATTGACTACTTGGTACAAGATCAATACTATTACTGTTGCATTGTACTGGTACAGAGTTTGCTGAACATATACAATGATCTACTAGGATAATATGATGGTATTGGTATGGAATAGTTTAAGGTATGAGATAGTGCTTACTGGTGTAGAATCAAGGATGTAGTTGTAGGCTGCAGTACTGTTGTTTCATTAATGAAACTGAGCTTTTGCCTTTTTTTTCCAAAAAGAAAATTGTACTGGTACAAATCTTAGACAAATAGGATCATACTGGTATCTACTTCTAATATGAGGTTTTAGATCCCTATATATTAACATACACCAGGACATACTGGTACCAAATGGCATGTAATTGTACGGGTTTCGAGTTTTGTTGGTTGGGCCGCTTCTGGTTACTTATTTATTTGGATAGAGAGTTGATGTTTAGATTTATACCATAACCAAGTATTCTTTGATATGCTAGTACCAAACCTTTTTGGTACCAGTAATTGGGTTTATGCCCTCAGCTACCTCATTTGGTTCATATTAATGAGGTCCTCATCCTCTCCTACACCAGAAAAGTTCCAGCAATAAGCACTGTGGATCTTTAATTGGTTTTTTCAGATTAGGTTTAGCTGTAACTTGTATGGTGCTGGACAGGATGAGCATTTGCATGAATGTGGTATTAAAATGCTTGAAAGTACCACTGATGTACAGAACCAATTTTAGCTTTGCAACCATTTGGATTACAAAAGAGATTTGTAGTTTGATGCTTAATATGATTTCTTCTCCTCCACACACCCCCTTTGAGACTTAATCTTGCACAAAAGTCACCTTGGTTTAGCTTGAGATCGACGTGTAGTGCTATTGATGAGTGATAAAATGGTTTGTGGAGACTGCGCTTAATACAATAGGATAAAATTTGTGTGAATTTCTTGAAGATAGCATTAACAGAAGCTTTTAGGTATCCAAAGCAACTCTTGACCTGGTAAGAGGCACATTCAGCTTATTACATAGCTGATCATTTTTCTTTTTCTCTTATTTGTTCTTGTCAATGGAACCAGCACTTGCAACTTTAAACATATTCTTCCAATGTAGTATTTTAAACAAATAAATAAAACAAAAAGCGGATAGTACGCTTTAAATATAAGTCCAGAATACAATTTTCTTTTTTTTAAAAAAAAGAACAAGTAAGCTACAAGACAAGATGCATTTCACTCTATCCTTGTTCTTCATAAAGTCGTTGTTCTGCTTTAATTATGTAGATATGGTCTGCCTTAATTTATATTTTGTTATACCATTTAAGTTAACTTGTTTATCAATCTTTTGACAAATACCTTACTTGATATTATAGGACAGAAACTAATTCTCCCTTAAATTTTTTGCATTGAGGGTACGAGTATTTTTGTTCTCCTCACCAACATCTATGTAGGTACAGGGGAAGTCAATCCATAGTGGATCTTTTTTTTTTTTTGAAAAGAGATGGGAGCGCCACCCAGTTTCATTTTTGAAATGAAACAAAATTACAAAATCCTAAAGAGTGCTAACCAACTACTGGTACCACTATACCAGTTCAAAAGTTATGAAGCAAAAATCTCACTAGCTAGAAAACAATAAAAACCCACTGGTACCACCGTACCAGTTTAGAGCAATAAACCTCAATTGCATCACACAGAGGTATTAGCATATGGAACAACATCCAAAATCACTTTGACTCTTCAACAACCAAACAAAAATGATATCTTCTCAACACCATAAGAGATTAAAGTAAACTTCAATATGCCAGCCCCATCGCTGCGTCTCCCTGCCCTGTTGCCCTTCCCATTTGCTCCAGCGGCACCATTTGAAGAGGAATGAGATCCCAATCTGCTGGTAGCCATCTCTCCACCGATTGCTTATCTGTCTCCTTCCATATTCCTATCCAGTATTTGACCAAGTGAAAAATGATCAGAATTGTTTGTCTCATTGTTTTCAAAGGTGTATTACTAAAAATAAAATCATTACGAATTTTCCAAATACTCCAACAGCTAGAACAAAAGATTGTAAGAAAGGCATCTCTATCCCGTTTAGGGAGCTGTTTAGCAAAGTTTAAAATGTCAGTAATATTATGCCAAGAGGTATAATTATTGTAACTATCCCCTAACCAGTACCAAATATTTTTTGCAAAGGGGCAAAGTAAGAAAAGGTGATCATTAGTTTCTTCCTCTCCACAAAAAAACACAAGAGGTATCACCATGCCATCCTTTTTTCACAAGGTTAGTTTTGGTTAAAATTCTATTATGAGACATTAACCAAATGAAAATTCTAATTTTATAGGGAACTTTAAGCTTCCAAATCATATTGGCTTTTGTAATAAGAGTGCCTCTAAAAGTAAAAAAATTATAGGCTGAGTGTGTTGAGAAGGCTCCTGTGTTGTCCCATCTCCAAACCAATTGATCATCACTGTACAAAATCTGAGTATTAGTAATCAAAATATGAAGTGATTGAAACTCTTGAAGTAGGATCCCTTGTAAACTTCTATTGAAAGAGAGATTACTACCATGTGAAGATATAACTTCAGCCAAGCTACAATGTTGATTTTCACAAATTTGAAAGAGGAAGGGGTAAGAAATACCTAGGGTACAGTTCTCATACCAAATATCAGTCCAAAATCTAATTGTTTTACCATTTCCAACGATATATTGACTAGAACATCTACCCAGATTGTGCAACTCTAAGATAGCTTTCCAAAAAGGGGAAGTGTGAGCATGTGCATTTTGATATTTGTATTGAATGAGAGATTTCCACTTAGCTTTGTAATGGGGATTATAGTATCTCCACCACCACTTGAGTAGTAGTGCCATATTCATACTTTTGAGATCTAAGATGCCCATGCCCCCTTGTTGTTTAGGCTGACACAAAGTAGACCAGTTCATGAGAGCATATTTTTTCCTATCCCCTACTTGTCCTTGCCATAAAAATCTACACCTAAGACTATCAATTTTCTTTCTAATCTTCTCTGGAATTTTGAAGATAGAAAGCGCATAAATGGGAATGCTACTAAGAACAGCATTTAAAAGAACAGTTCTACCACCTATAGACAACATGTTTCCTTTCCAAGTTTGTAGTTTTTTGTGTATTTTATCAACTGCAAAGAGCCAGTCGATGCAACTCAACTTTTTGTCATTCAAGGGTATCCCTAAGTAAGTTAAAGGAAGTCTACCAATTTTACAATCCATAGTGGATCTGAGATGTACCTCTGATATTCCATCAAATAGCTGTAAGTGGGGTTCAACCCTATCTCGAACAAATCTGATTTTGTGCTATTTAACTTGATATATACTTGTTCATAGTGCCGTAGTCATAGATCAATATGTATTAGTAATGCAACATCATGTATTTGGAAACTCTTAAATGAATTATACAATTTAAATTATGTTATTTTTTTCAGTAAGCAATATGTAGATTTTTTGTTATTGGATATTGCATCAAGCATATCACAGAAGCTGTAAAAATAGGAAAATAACACAATTCATCATGCCAGATTACTCACAGGAACTCAAAATCTCATTCCACATTAACAAGCACCATAGACACAGACACAAGCACACAAATTAGAATTAAAAAAACTAAACAACACTCCTTCCCTTCCCCTAACACAGATACACAGCATTTAACCAAAATCTAAATAAAAAGAAATACACCGCCACTGTCCCAAACAGTTTTTAAATACCAATTCTTTATTAACCCCCCCCCCCCTTTAATATCTGCCTAGCAAACTGACTTTCCCTCAATTTTTTGCCAATTATTTCCAATAAGTTGAGCAACTTCCAATAGACTCTGCAGTTTTGTTTGGACGATACTTTTGCTCCTTAGACTGCTCCATGGGTTTCTTTCCATCCTTCTTTGACTGGGAGGAATCCTTCAGATAATTCTGTCCTCTTAGTTTAGCATAACAATCTGCACATGTGAATATACTTTCTAGCCCTTGCTCCAATCTTAAGTGCTTGCATAGGTCTTGAGAGAAGCAAGCAAAAAGGTACTGGGTTCCAAATGGTGGTTTTCCAAAGTTGGCAGCGGTGCCAAAATTGGAACTTTGGGAAATAAATGGTACTGGATTATTCCAGGGAAAATCAGGATTTAAGTTGTACTTTGTTTTTGGAGTGACAATCCTAGGATCAGGTATGAGCAAGTACGGAACATCAGATTCGGACTGATATATTTGATTAGGGGCAGTACCCCTAGGATCAAGGACAGGCAGGAATGTATCCTCTGAATCTGACTTGTGAAAATCACTAAGGGCAACAAACCAAGGATGCGGTATGATCTCAAAATAAGTAGAAAACGGATTCAACTGATACTGGTGACTTACAGAGAAAAATTCTGGAAAGTTCGGGAGGTAGCTTTTATGTACGTACAGAGCATCTGGAATTCGAGAGTTGGATATGTGAGAATGATTTTCTTCATCCCCAATTTTGAATTTGACCACAATAGGGAGCACTGAGGGAATAGCCTCTTGGGATGGATAGTAAACGCACAATATATCAAGGTGAGACAGGGTTTGTGTTGAATGCTGGTTGAAGGTATTGTTTGGTTGGGAGGGTGGTGTAGTGAATTTGGGATCCATTTGGTGAGATGTTCAAATGGAGATGAAAGTTTGGTGAGAGAAATTAATCGGAAATGAGGACTGAGGATGCGATGAAGGAATAACGATGACCAGACCGCGCTTTTATAAGAGAAATTCTTAGTGATGGTCTTTAAGTTTCAAGAATTGGTGTTAAATGTTGGTTAAATGATGGGCGGTGTGCTTGACTGTTCTTTTGTCTATAGGCTAGTCGAGTGTTCATATTCTAGATTGTTAATTACTATAGATTATTATAGTGGATGCGTTTCTTTGCTGAGCTTTTAATGAGCACTATATTTTACATACATTTGGAATTATCGTCCTTGAAAGTAACGCATACTCGAGTAAATCCAAAAAGTAGTGCATACTCGAGTAATGCTATGCTTATCTCTCAAAATCAGTGAATCTTCAGTATTTTTGTGACCCTGGGAAATCCAAAAAGCAACACATACTTGAGTAATGTAATGCTTGTCTTTTGAAACTGCCAAATTTTCAAGATGTACTGACAAGACTTTGAAATATCATTAGTTCATTTCTACCCTTATTCATGTATATTATTTCATCTTGGTGAGTTGTGTGAGATTAAAATTAGTGTGATTTTATATACTTGAAAAGAAAACCTAAAATTGCACATCTATTCTTCCAAAACTATAAAAACCGTCTTATTGCTCCAGGAATTAAAAACTATTTGTGATTACCATTCCAACTTGAAATAATAATTAATATTTAGTGTTTACTTTTAAAAGACAGTAGGTGACTTTACATTTTTAAAAAAATATAATTTAATTTGTGATTTTTTAAAGTAAGATATGCATTTAACATGTAAAAGATTAAACATTAATTCATTTTTTTTATAGATTAAATAATTATATTTTTAAATTTTAAAGTACTTGTTGATCCGAATAGAGACTTGGTCTAGGATAGGGAAAAGTAAGAATAAAAAAGGTGATTGGGACACCAAGGTTAGTAATAAGTTTATTTTGATTTTGTTCTTTCTGAGTAAAGCTGCATCATGTTTTCAAGAACTTTAAAGTACTCAAAAATGAATATGGTATCCATAAAATATGCATAGAAAAAGCATGTGCTGGTCAGATAGGATCAATATTTGTTATTCTCATGAACCATCCAGTCAGGTTAGCCAACTGTACCAACAAAATTGGTAAACTATTTTATCCCATAATCCTAGCAGGGAAGTATTGAACTTAATAATTTGCACGTATTTCACAATTTGGTGTCTATTAGCTTATCCTTGATATTTCTTGTTTTGCAGGTCTACAATGAGGTTTCCAAGGGACTGCCTTAGTGATGGACGAGATGAATGAAAAGAAAGGAAATCTTTTGGTAAGAATGGAAGTGAACGCAAGTGTGATCTGAATTGTCCAATTGTTTATCTGCCCAGGAATAAAAGGCATTCGCAAACTGAAATATACTAAAAACCATAACATAGAAATTGTTTGTATTATTCTGGAATTTGTAACCTAAATGTACCAGAACCATTTGTGGTTTTTGACTATTTAACAATCATTTGAAATAGGCTAACAAGTTAGGGGTAGAAGATATGAATCAGAATCAATAAAGGTTATACAAAGTATTGCTTAGTTCCATTCTTTCTTCAATGTTAGAGAGCAAAACTTCTTCTCCTTTGTTTTCTACACAAATTCCTTAGAGCTTGCTGTCACCAATGAGTTTTTAATTTCCTTTTTTTTTTTGCATTATAACAAGATCCTAAGAAACTCTTTTCACTTGTTGATCCTGCAGATCACATTTTTGAAGAAGAATCATGTCTTTGCTATCCTGTACAACAGTATTTCACTGTTTTGTGAGTGCTCAACTTGGCTTATAATGAGGTAAATGGAAGCTACTCTCTTAATTAGATGGCATTATGTTGAGCTTTTGGTAACTTTGCATTGTTACAGTGTTATTACTACTTAGTGTTAACTGTTAAGGCTCGTTTCCTTGTCATTATATGTCTCAGTTTCTATTTTGAGTTATTGAGATGTACAATACGTCATGGAATGATGGAAGTTCACAAATATATATAGTACAAAAAGACATGATGAAATCTGGCTTCCGAGCTTTATGTTTGATCTAAAACTGCCAAAATATTCAATATATAAGATACTCTGAAAAATTTTCCAAGCTAATATCAAAATATGATGTATAAGGAAGGTTATAATGGCCAGCAAGCAACTAAAGTATATTTGCCTGTGCAGTATTAAAATATCCTACTGTATTATTTCCTTAGGCAACAATTATATTTATACACCCTTTTAAAGTTTCAAAATTATGTCTTCTTCCTTAAATTCAAAAATCTTTTTCCTCCAAATTGAAAACATCACATTCAACCTTCTATGATCTCAGCATTGCCTAATTTATCTCCAAAATTTAAGTGCCATGCTTATTCTTAGGAAAGATAAAAAAATTCCGTATTTACCTTCTTAATATGCGGAGCTACATCTCTCTTAACTCTTAAGAGTTACAAGTACTAATTCTATCTTTTTGAACCAGAGATATATTGACGCCGAGACACACCACATATAGTATTCCAAATGGATTTTGGATATATATTAGATAGAGTTGAGATATTTTATGTATTTTGGGAAGAGACTAAGAGAGGCTTAAAACAAAAACCTATACCAGAGTAGACTGCTGGTATTAGTGTTTGAAAAACTGGCACAGGCACTAGAAAATTGTAAAATTCTAAACACAAAAATAATGTGTGCAGCTGTTGTTAACTTGTTATTTTCAGTTTTATGTTGCTATATTGATTCATACCTACTTTTGTTTTTCCACTGTGTTTATATGTGCAGGTCTGATTTGGAGTTGCTAGAAAACGATCTGGACATGTGGCTGCCGCTGTTGCAGGAGATGTAACGCCAGTGGAGAAGCCAAGATTGAAGAATGATGGGGGCCAAAATCTGACTAAATGAAATTGAGAACCAAGAAAATTACAAGTTTAAGTATTAATTACCTAAAATAATACTAGCAATCATTAATTTTTCTTAACCAAAGCATCATTGAGCATAATATGTTGAGTCTAGAGGAGGCCCATGAAACTTAATTATATAAATTATCTTAATAAATTAATATATGGTTGGGAAATATTCTAATTATTAGGGGGGCCTGGCCCTTGCCAGCCCCCCTCTGTCTTCGCCACTGTGTAACGCGACTTTGGTGGACCAACAGATTATGACATGAATTGCTGAAGCTTCAAGGGGATGACAATGCTACAGTGCTACTTTATAGCTGTGACTGATGCAGCACTGCAGCAGTTATGTTTTTGCAGTTCTGCAATTGTTGTAGACGTCAAAGTCTAAAAAAGGCCTTATGAGGTCAGATGTTGGGGTATACAAACTCAGAAAGGGCTCACATGGTGTGTAAATGACATTGTATGAAATTAACAAACAAGGCAGCCGAATTTGGTTCCTGAAACATAATTATTGACAATCACTATTGTTTGACCCCCTCAGCCTAAAAAAGAAAGAGAAGAAGAGTACTCTTTTTTTGTAATACTAGGTACTCTGGTAAGATCAGATTGTACAGTTTTAATGTCATGGATTCAAGAACGCGCGCTTCCTTTTTTTCAGTTTGAATCCATCATAAAATGATATTGGATTGTTTGCAATGAACTTCACTACTCTAACAGGTGTGCTAAGAAAATCGCTTTATCTAACAATTATATTTTGTTTTCTCTTAATTGTAATTGAGATTGGTATGTGTTTTCTCTTGCTGTTGCAGGGTAAAAAAAATAATTTTTGGAGGTGCTAAGTTAGGGCTGTTATGTGTTTTTTTTTTTTTAAGATTACGTGGTCACTTCTTTTGAGTTTTATTTTTAAATATATATTTTTCAAATTGATTGAAACAATATTATCAAGGAAATTGTTAAATTAGTATATCACTGATGAAACGCAACCCTTTAAAGGCTGCATCATAGCGGATCTGTAACCTCTGCCGCGTGGCTCAGCAGCACTTTTCATACGAGCTGTCTGATCTGATCTGGACGGTCTAATTTTTTCGAGCCAATCAATCTGGTATTTTCTAGGAGCCGTTCAGATTAGATGAGACGATTGGGATGAAAAGTGTGGCCTCTGCGGCGCGTGTGAATTTACATCATATCACGGTTTGTAATTTCTATACACACTTTTCAAATGCCTAGCTCGTGAGTCTTGACCATTTTTCTGTTAACATATATACCGTACCAACTTCAAAATTGAACTGTTCAAGCCATCAAGCCGCTCCAATTCTCTAATTTCTAACTTCTAAGCTGACCTCTCAGAAGGGAACAAAAAGTGAACTACGACCATAAGTTACAACGAACTCATAAATCTCCATCCAATCTCAATCCAACGGTGATTGAACCAGGGAATCTCCAACACGTTAGCGCTGTGTTACAAATATCTAATTCTGTGGGTCCCGCTTCATCTGACGTGTAACCATGAATCTCTACGCTATTGGTAACTCTACACGGCAAGCAAGAAAAGTTACAAAATACCACCACCCTTTTAAATTCTACCTAGATCTGGTGTATCTATTTATGTAAACCAACAATCACAAAACATGGTCCCCAGTTGAATTTTTTAAACTGGTTCTTTTGCAAAGTTATAGACCAAGTTAAACTGGTGAATCTCGTTGAACAGGGACGGAGTTCGCCACGTGCCTCTTAAAAGATCCACCGTCCATGTCCCAATCGACAGCCGTGATCAAACCGACGACCTCTTTACAACGTTTACATATATTCGCCTTATTAAGCCATCATTTGTAGACTTATTTCCAGATCTCTCTCCCTCTCTCTCTCTTGTTCTTTTTAAAACAAACATGGCATTAACAATCAATTGCTGTCTGAAGCCTTCAACCAGATCAACTCCACCAGGGTAAATATTTTATTAATTAACTGTAACAACCTTTTACAAATATCAAGCATAACATTAACTAGTAATTAATTAACTTGACATAGGTTGCCATCGAAGGATCAAAGCGACTGGAGAAAGAAGTGTGTTGCAACAATGGCATGTGTTATAATTTCATCAACAGCTGGAATGACAAATGGTCAAGATTTCGCCACGGCAAGGGAAATCAGACCGATGGATGTATCTGTTACGAGATCAACACGGTGGAGTGACAAGAGGTCGTGTCCACCATGGCGTCAGAATTTGCTTGAGAATATTGTGCCAGAGAACTTGCCGAGGCCATCGAATAGCAGGAGATCAAATAGCGTCACGACACGTCAGACCGGGGGTGATTCTGGTGTTGGTGGGAAGTTGATTGGGTTTGACAAGAGTTGCTTTTCTCTTTGAGAAGGGGAGAGAGGTAGATCAAGTTTAAGATAGATCAATTCATAATTTGTAAATTGGATGGAAAGATGATGAAATAACTTCATAGGGGTCCCTATTTGGACCTGTCGTGTATAATTTATTAACGGATCAATTACATAATTAGATGATTATTTAAGCCCAGTTTAGTAGTATAACTAATAAAATTGTCTCAACAAAAGAGAGGTATTTGTTGAATTTCACAGATGTTGACATCCCTCTAGAGAGAGAGAGAGAGAGAGAGAGAGAGAGATTAGAGGAATGAGACAAAAAGAAAGAAAGGTCTAGGCGGGAGGGAGAAGAAGGTTCAACCAAATGTGGGGCCGAACGAACTGTCATGCAAATATTATTCTGAAGTACAATGCTCAAAATAAAAAAAACACCAGTTGCAGTACAATTGTACAACCTTGTACAGTTGTACTGCTATGTTCTGAATAAACGAAAATAAGCAAAAGGTTTGAAAGTGCAATGCAATGCAATGCAATGCAATGAATTCAGAATATCATTTTGGATAGTGGTTTTTCACTTCTCACACAATCCAGCATTTATGAAATCAATTATTTTGGAGGTAATTTATGATACATAAATTTTGCATTCTAATGTACTTAAAGATTTACAAAACTGGTTTCACTTAAAATAAAAAATTATTTCGTGCATGCTATATGTTATAAAGTAGAAATGAAGTATATTTGATAGATTTTAAAATAAATTTATGCGTAAACTAAATTACAATGCAAATTTGCAATATTTGAATCGGAGATTGAGATAAAATGGGCCATGCAGGGCCCATAGCCATCGTATGATCCTTTAAATTTCATTATAGTGGGCCTTCTGTATTCATTCACAGAATCTTGTTATATTCTAATTCTCTAAACACAAAAACTGATTAAGTTTACCTTACTTAATTGAGTAAAATCCTAAATCCTAATGCCAACTTTCAAGAAAATATTATCCTGAAATTCTCATTTTAATTTTAAACATATATGGATCTGTATTTGTAATTAGACCTGTCGAACGGTAGAAATGTCCACGAACAGACATGTTCCGTTTCTATTTCGTTCCAGTCAACGAAACAAAAATCTCTTCCGTTTTTATTTCCGTTTGTTTTTGTCAAACAAAACAGTTTTTTGTTCCGTTTAACGTTCCGTCCTTCATTTTTCTTTGATTTCAGTCAATTTTCGTGTTCCGTTTTGGCAACGTTAACAAATTTCAGTTTCGTTTTCATTACGTTTTTTAAAACGGAACCCAATTCCTCTTTCGTTTAACGTTTCGTTTGGACGGAACGGAAATAGAAACGTTGAAATGTTGGTACATTGACACTTGAAATAGTAGGGTTGATGTTTGCTACTCAAAATAAATATATTACTGGAGAAAATTCATTGATATCTATTACAAAAGGTAACGGAGTTCATATAATTTATAATCAAATGACACTTGACTTTAAAACGGGTCGATTGAGATATTTGAGTAAAATTTTTAAAATTGTGCAGCAAAAAAAAGAGCTGAGAAATCGATCAGAAGATGAATTACCGAAAAACATGGGCGACATCTAAGCGTTGGTCCTTTTGGAAAATTTTAAAAGTTCATAACCCTTTGGATATTATACAAGAGAAATTTAAGCGGTTGAACCTTCCAAATGATGAAGGAATCAATTCTTATCTTTCTTTTTTTATTTTTGGCCCCTCAATTTTGAAGAGCATTGGGCATCTATTGGCCTGTTGCCCCCTTTTGACTTTTTCGTCGTAAATTCCTTTTAATGTTTTTTGTGTACAGTCTAGACAACAAAATCAACATTTAGAAGCAATATAAATAAATATCCATAACTCAGCTAACTACTGAAAGTTTTCTAATATGCACAAGTCTTGAATCGCATCTTAAAGACTTTGACTTGAAACGTTGAGAGCCTGCAGATTGCTTCAATATATATGTAAGCTCATCAGATGGATCAAGCAGATGAACAGAAGCAATATATACAATATAACAAGGCTGTAGAAGACCACCTTGCCGAATTGCAATTAAATGATGATGAGAAACTTCAAAGCAAATGATGTCCTCTCTATGATCGTGGTGTTGTTTTGCTTTCTTCTTCTCTTAGGCTGCCAATTAACCGCCTTTGCTCGTCCCTTGAAGCCGCGTAATTATACGCCGGATGCATCGTGGCTGCAGATGCTATGGCGCGGAGGGGGGTCAATATCCAGGCCATCCGGTTGCAATCAACCTGGGTATAGTTGCCCAATTCGAGGAATGTATCCATAATTTAGTGATGGTTGCAAGTGGTGGAATTAATTTTTGGAAATTGATTTCTACCATCAGCTTTCCATCGCTGAATACTAGCGCGCAATATTTGTGTGGTCCCCTTTCTCCCCTCCCTCCTTTTACCTTCTAGCATTATAATTGTATATGTTCAGTTTTGTTGTTACAAGCATTCACTTCATTTTGTTATATCAGTTTATTATGTTATATATGTTCACTTATTTATTTATTGTATATGGTCAATTTCGTTAGTATAAGTGTTTATTTTATTTTGTTTCAAATGTTTATTTTATTTCTATATTTATTATTCAACTTTATCTTTTATATCAGTTAAATTTATTATTATAGATGTTCGCTTTGTTTATCATGTCAGTTCACTTTGTTATTATAAGTGTTCACTTTATTTATTCAATCTATTTGTTTTATGTGTGTTTTATTTTGTTACTATGTTCACTTTGTTTGTTCTTCGTGTAAACTTTATTGCTATATATGTTCATTTTGATAACATGCCAGAGTTCATATGGTTAAAATTATGTGCCAAAGTTCATATGGAGATGGAGGGAAGGATATAGAGGGAGAGAAGGGAAGAAAAAGAAAGGGGACATAGGGAAGGAGATGGAAGGGACATAGGAAAAGAGAACGAAGGTTGAAGGAGATGGAGGGACAGAGGGAAGGGGAGAGAAGTCTAAGTCAGAACATTTCTTAAAAAATAATAGAAAGCTAAAGAGTTAAGTTCAATAAAAACTATGAATTTTATAGGAAAATGACTAAGGGTTTTTTTTTTATAAAATAGAAAAATACACACGAGATTTCGTTCAATTATTATTATTAGTCCATTATAATTGTCCACGGAAGAAATGAGAGATGATGGATGGAAAAATAATGATACACAAATTTTTATAATTTTAGAGTTTATTTGATACTTGATTGAGAGACGAAAAAGGAAACAAATATAACTAATGCTGGTATATTAATTATAATATATTAATTTTCGATTTCTCAATCAAGTATCAAATAAACTTAAAAAAATATAAAATTTTACGAAGACACGTTCAAATCTGATATCAAGATTTTTTATTTTAAAATAAAAAAGATCAATAAAAACTATGACATTTGTGGGCCTGCGGCTAGGGATGAAAACGGAGCGAATCCGCTCCGATCTGTATCCGAATCCGAAAAATATACATAACATCCGATCCGTATTCGTATCCGAACATATCCGTATTCGTATTTGTATCCGCTCAAAAAATATGGATGCGGATATGATTTTGAATTTTTTGACACTATCCGATCTGTATTCGTAACTGACATGGATATTATCCGTATCCGATAAATATTAATCCGTTTATCCGTATCTTTAACGGCATAAGATGATTAATATAATTACTTATCTATATTAGATAATACTTAATTTTTATTAGATAAATATATGGATTGTGTTATGTGTCATTATTTATTTCTTATCAATTATGTTCTACATTTACTATGTTCTACATTTACTCTAATTATCAATTATGCTAATAACCTCAAAATTAACACAATTTGGTCATAATTTAACTTCATAATAAGTCAATCAGTGAAGCAAACAAATTTTACTTTTCACCATAATAACACAGTACTCCAAAGTAAAACATCTTTTTTAGATAGACTGACCTGAGCAATTTACCAGTACCAATTTCACTTTTTCTGATATTCTTCTCCGTATTGAAAATAATCTCTATACATATCAAGTTGCCTTGTGCAGATTTATACATGAGCAGCCATGTGAGAAAACACTATCTTTCTCTCCTAAAACATTCTAAGAAACCTTGAAAGGGAAGAATATGGTTTGACTTTTCAGAGGCTCCGTTTGGATGGCTTCTTTCCGGAATAAGAAATAAGGAATAACCACTTTTTACTAATGGGGCCGTTTGGATGGGTTGGGAATTGGGGGAATAGCCAATTCTAGGCATAAATTTATTGGGAAGTGTGTAACTTTGTGAAGAGTTTGGATTGTTTATAATAAATTTGACATAAGAAATTCCGGGAATTTGCAATTCCCACCTATTCCAACCTCATCCAAACGCCCCCAATAACTTTATTTCTAATCATCCAAACTCTTCACAAAAGTTACACACTTCCCAATAAATTTATCCATTCCCAAGAAATTTCTTCCCTTCTTCCTTCTTCCTACCTTATTCTCAACGCATCCAAACGGAGCCAGAATGATTGCTCAAGGACTGGCTTTTTCTGTAATTTGAGGATGTCTATTCTTTTGTTTAAACGTTGCTGAATTGAGGTAATTGTCAATATTAAGTTTTGAGACTTTGAGGTCTCTCAAAGCATCAAGGGAAGATTAGTGTCAGATTGTCAATATGTTGAGGTCAATGTAAACTCAGTGGAATTTTCACTAATTGAACACTAATTTTTTATAAAAACAGGAATTGCCCCTCTATAATAGGAGTGTTTAGTGGGTTTTGGCTCAATGATTAGTTTGATGACTACCTTTATACTTGCTGGTTTGAAATTCTGAAGGTGAACTATTTTTCATGATGAATTTTTGTTATATCATTTTTGGACATCACTATTGATTATTACAAATGAACTTATTGCTTTTATTTTTATCATCAGTAATCGTTTTAAGTTTTATTTATGTAAATGGGTGTTTTGGCTTTGCAGGCTAGAGCAGCCGGGTTGATATTTCAGGCTTCACTTTGAACAGTAGCCCTTGTTGTTGGTCAGGGTCTATCTCTAGACAAGCATCTCTAATCATATTTCTTTCTTTCTTCAATTGTAAGAGTCTTTTGTTATGTATGGGTACATGGGTACATGGTACATGGTTGATTCACTAGGTACATGGTAACCTTGTAACCTCCGAGGTTAAGGATTAGGCAGTAAAATAAGATGGTTTGACTTCTCAGAATGATTGGAATTTTTATACCTTGTGATGGTTAAATGTTACATGTAGCTTTACTTTCCTATGAACATTGAAATTGAATTGTTATGAAGAATTAAAATATGTATGACTGCCACAATAGCATTATATAATCTTCCATTTCTGGTTTGAATTGTTGTATAAGGTACTGCTGCCTGCCCTATTAATTTTCGTTTTCTCATTCACAGAATAATGGTGGATTTATCCAAACATATTTGACGCATGTATGCTACAAGGAATGCAAATGCTATAACTAACACCAATGATGCCATGTTTTTCTGTTAATTATAATTTGGTATTTTATAACATAAACAATTATTAATCTCAAATATCTCATAAATACCAGCATCTTATTATTGTTTGCAGTTTAATAATATTGGCGACAGGGAATGGATTTTCCTTGGTTTGTTTTTCTTTTGTGGTTCATGAACAATTAGTTTGTAAGTGATGTTTGTTCTTTAGTTTAATTCTTAGATGATCTTCCTTTGGAAATGATTTTTTTTAATAAATGTTTAAATCTTTAGTTTCCTGAACATTTTTTTGTGTTCATAATGTTTTTATCTAGCGATAACTATTTTTTGGGTTTCCTGAACATTTATTTTTTTTACCAAATTTTTTTCTTGGATTTTTAGGTATGATCGTTTCAATTCTGATATCTAATATGACACAAATATATAACCATTTTTTTAACTGATATCTTATCCTGGTTTCCTTTTGCTACACTGCAGCAGAAGATTGAAGGTAAAGAGCTCGGCTTTAGAATCTTGACAAGCACTCTCTGACCCCACAAATCAGGTTCGTTTCATCTTTCTTGGCTTTCAATTTGGATATTTAATGCGCGAGTTATTTGAAAGCCATTCAGAAAGAAAGGGAAAAGTTTAAGTGACTTCGGGTAATTTTTGAGAGCCAGTGTGGGTAACTAATAAATCGATTGAAAATAGCAAACTGATTTTTACTAATTCGTTCAAAGTAAATAGTTGATTTAAAAGTGGATCTTTGTGCAACAGTACATTACTGGGCAAGCTTGGCTAAGGAAGAGGTGCAACAGTACATTGGCTGCCAAGTGATTGGGATCAGATCACTCTTCCAATGGTTTGCAGCAATGAAGAATGAGACACTTTAAGCAGCTTCAGGTGTGCTCTGATGGCAGCTGGATGAACAGTTGCCAAGAAAAAAAGGCTTAGACAAGCTTTTAAAAAAAAGTGAGAACAACGGCAAACTTGGCCAAAACATTCTTTTCTGTGCTTTCATACTTTTGTCTTTACATGTGCACAATAAGCAAAACTTGAGCTGTTTTGTTTACAACAAGTTTTTGTTTCAGTATTAGTGATGGTACAAGTTTGTATATGGTACAGAGGGTCGTATGAGTTTTAGAATGTAGAGATTATTCTGGAGGAAAAGGTGGTTGTGTTTGAATACAATATATTTATTTTTCAATCTATTTTTTAATGGTAATATTTTACAATTTGACTGTGGATTCTATCATTCTGATGTCGAAATCACCTTTGTTTTGAAGGTCGCCTTAGGAGCCAGGTAGAAACCCATCTATTTGTCAAAAACTGCATCAATTAAGCTCTGTAAATTGTGATTATATAAACAATTTTTAACGAGTTTACATCCTAATGAAACCTCAGAAATCTGCTAGAGCTCAATTTAGCTCAATTAAATTTTCTGTGTACCTTTAACTCTGCAATCAAGCTATATTAGCCCTGGAATGTATAGTTCAAGTTAACCAATCAAGCTCCGTAAACTAAACTCTCACAGTTAAGGCTCAACTTCACCATTCATCCTGAATTATGCTGCAACTGTGCAATTTAGTTTCAATTTACTGTACATATATAACATGAATGGAAAGAAGAAAAAAATCAAAGAGAATATATATATGCGTATCCATTATTTCATGTTCCCCTCAATATAAGACGAAAATGTTTCACTATTTTTTTTTGAGGGGACGAAAATATTTCACTTGTTAATGGTAATATTTGCATGAGGATTTGAGGCTCAAATTGACAGTGAATTCTCATGTCGAAAGAGATCATATCAGTTCCTTACTGTGCGCACCAAATTCAACTTGCCCCCTCTACATAGTAAGCATAAGCATCTATATAAAATGGGATATACACATTTCTTAAAATTATTTTTTTTGATACTTTTCCTTTAAAAAACGCAGCTACATAGTAAGCATAATCCTGGACATTTTTTTTTTGTCAAAATATGCGTGAATATTCACAACCATATAAAATAAAATAAAATTAGACTGGATTTTGTACTGATATTTTTAACTTAAGATTTTTTTTATTTATAACCATATAAAATGAAATGTGTACCTATTTTCATCGAATTATTTTTTTGAGCTATTCACATGTATTACTTTTATTGATTCTATTTGTTAACCGGTGAATATTTCTGCTACTTTCAGCGCCGATCAAGATAGCGTTGACTTTAAATATTGAAAATAGACAATATTTTCATGTCAAATAATATTTTTACATATCAAAGTCCGTCCACACATCGGATGGGCACTGCTGCTAGTTTTACTAAAAATTAGCTTAAAAATTAAGGTCGCTTTTACATGACGGGGCAATAGGCCAATACCCATTGTAGCCAGCCCTCTATTGACTCCGCCCCTGCTCTCTGTTAGCATTCATAATTTGTCTTTTTATTTTTAAGGCCAGATGGCAAGTGTCACACTAGCAATTTATTGATTAGAAAAATATTTAATACAAGTCGAAAAGAAAAAAGAAGAAAAAAAGAAACGTCCTATACATAAGTAAAAGACTGCATTGTTTCCCGAGACGGCAAAACAAAAAGGGTACTAAGTCCAGGGGCGGACTTAAAGAGGGGCAAGCCAAGGCACGTGCCTAGGCTTGTTTCTCGAAAATCATGGACTAGTTAGTAGTATAGCCAATTGTGCCTGGGCTTAAATTGAGGTTGTGCCTGGGCTTAATTGAGGTTGTGCCTGGGCTTGACAAAGAAAATAATAGATTCGACCTGGAGTAAATTCTTTTTCTTGGTTCGTGCTTCGGCTAGCAGACTAGACTGGACATAGTTATACGAGTATGCTTCGGCTAACAAACTAGACAAAGTTATATGGGTGTGGACTTGGGATATTTGAAAATTAACGCATGAAGCACCAACAATAAAGTATACCTGATCGATTTATAATAAAATGTTCATGTATACGTTCTACGAAAGTACATGGTCAAATCTGTAGACAAATTTTACCCCAATTTATAGTCAAATTTTAATTTGATTTGATGATAATAAGCGCTAATTAACCACTTGTAAAACTGCATCAAGTTTTAAGCTTCTGATAGTGCAAATGCATAGGTACTTCATTTTGTAGAGTTTGTAATAGTTTCTGGCATTTGCTTGCAACAAATTCATATAATTATTTGAAAGAATAGTTAAAAAGATTTTATCATCGTTTATTAGTTTGATGCATTTATTTCAGTACAAAGCTTGTAGTCCTTATGTATTAATGATGTTGTACATATAGGAATACGTACATAGTGTGGAATCAGTCATTCAAATGATATTTATTTTAAAATTTATATATTGTAGATATGGATAATTTTTTTTTTAAAAAAAAAAGTCTCAACGTCTATTGGAACTCAAGAGCAAGAACCAATTATGTATTAGAAAATTAGAGCTAGACTTCTAAGAATATGTTCAGAAATGTTCTTAATCAAGCAAGTATATATATATAATGATTGAGACTACGAAGTTGCGTAACATATTGTTAATTGCATTAGAAAATTAAAAATCAGATTTTACATTTTTCTTGTGCATATTGGTAATAGATTGAGAATAAAGGACTAAAAAATTAATATGAAAAAATCATGTATTTTGTAATAGTAATATTATATATGTTGTAAATGACCATTTTTAAGAAAATCATTTATTTTATTTTTAATATTAAATTTAATTGTATTATATGTGTGCCTAGGCTTAATTTTTTTTTATATCCGCCACTGGTACTAACCACAAAAAACAAAAGCCAACTAGCTAAAAGAAAAAAAAAATGAAAAGAAAAGAGAAACAAAACTAAGCCAAAAGAAGCCAATCCTTCTCCGCTGATACAATGAGCAGTAATAATAATCGAGCTGGTTGCAAAGAGCCGAAGAGGATGCTGAAGTGCTGAGAAAATATGACCATTAATTGCGGTATTGCGCTTCTTCCAAATAGTTCAACAAGTGTCCCCCCAAATAGCATTCCAAGAGCCCATTGAGTATCTATTGTGGGTCCAGAAAGAAAGTATGGTCGGAGTAAAAGTAAGGGGCCGGAGGTTGAAATGCAACTGCGGAAAGGTCCAACCTTGCCTTGCGAAATGGCAGTGAAGAAACAGGTGGTCTGTGCTTTCTACATGACCTGTAGTGCAACATATGCAAGCTTGGATCCCCAGCCAATTTCTAGTTTTCAATATAGTGGGCCTTCTGTATTCATTCACAGAATCTTTTTATATTCTCTAAACACAAAAACTGATTAAGTTTACCTTACTTAATTGAGTAAAATCCTAATGCCAACTTTCAAGAAAATTTTATCCTGAAATTCTCATTTTAATTTTAAACATCTATGGATCTGTATTTGTAATACACTAGCCATCTAATCAAAATGAATACCAAATAAGAATTCAATAGACGAAATAGTAGAGTTGATGCTTGCTGCTCAAAATAAATATATTACTGGAGAAAATTCATTGATATCTATTACAAAAGGTCACGGAGTTCATATAATTTATAATCAAATGATACTTGACTTGAAAACTGGTTGATTGAGATATTTGAGTAAAATTTTAAAAATTTAGCAGCAAAAAGGAACAGAGAAATCAATCAGAAGATGAATTACCGAAAAACATGGGCGACATCTAAGCATTGGTCCTTTTTGAAAATTTTAAAAGTTCACAGACAGAATTTTAAGCGGTTGAACCTTCCAAATGATGGAGGAAACAATGCTTACCTTTTTTTTTTTTGCCCCTCAATTTTGAAGAGCATTGGGCATCTATTGGTACGTTGTCCCCTTTGACTTTTTAGTTGTAAATTCCTTTTAATAATTTTGTGTACAGTCTAGTCAACAAAATCAACATTTAGAAGCAACATAAATAAATACATATATATCCATATATAATTCAGCTAATTAACTACTGAATGTTTTCTAATATGAACAAGTTTTGAATCGCATCTTAAAGACTTTTGACTTGGAACGTTGAGAGCCTGCAGATTGCTTCAATATATATGTAAGCTCATCAGATGGATTAAGTAGATAAACAGAAGCAACATATATAACAAGGCTATAGAAGACCACCTTGCCGAATTGCAATTAAATGATGATGAGAAACTTCAAAGCGAATGGTGTCCTCTCTATGATCGTGGTGTTGTTTTGCTTTCTTCTTCTCTTAGGCTGCCCACCAACCGCCTTTGCGCGTCCCTTGAAGCCGCATAATTATACGCCGGATGCATCGTGGCTGCAGATGCTATGGCGCGGAGGGGGGTCAATATCCAGGCCATCCGGTTGCAATCAACCTGGGTATAGTTGCCCAATTCGAGGAATGTATCCATAATTTAGTCATGGTTGCAAGTGGTGGAATTAATTTTTGGAAATTGATTTCTACCATCAGCTTTCCATCGCTGAATACTAGCGCGCAATATTTGTGTGGTCCCCTTTCTCCCCTCCCCTCCCCTCCCGTCCCTCCTTTTACCTTCTAACATTATAATTGTATATGTTCAGTTTTATTGTTACAAACATTCACTTCATTTTGTTATATCAGTTTATCATGTCAGTTCACTTTGTTGTTATAAGTGTTCACTTTATTTATTTAATCTAATTATTTTATGTGTGTTTTATTTTGTTGTTGTATATGTTCACTTTATTTATTTTTGTGTTAACTTTATTGCTATATATGTTCATTTTGATAACATGCCAGAGTTCATATGGTTAAAATTATGTGCCAAAGTTTATATGGAGACGGAGGGAAGGATATAGAGGGAGAGAAGGGAGAAAAAGGAAGGGACATAGGGAAGGAGATGGAAGGGACATAGAAAAAGAGAACGAAGGTTGAAGGAGATGGAGGGACAGAGGGAAGGAGAGAGAAGTCTAAGTCAGAACATTTCTTAAAAAATAATAGAAAGCTAAAGAGTTAAGTTCAATAAAAACTATGAATTTTATAGGAAAATGACTAAGGGTTTTTTTTTATAAAATAGAAAAATACACACAAGATTTCGTTCAATTATTATTATTAGTCCATCGTAATTGTCCACGAAAGAAATGAGAGATGATGGATGGAAAAACAATGATACACAAAATTTTATAGTTTTAGAGTTTATTTGATACTTGATTGAGAGACAGAAATGAAAACAAATATAACTAATGCTGATAGATTAATTATAATATATTTATTTTCGATTTCTCGATCAAGTATCAAATAAACTTAAAAAAATATAAAATTCTACGAAGACACGTTCAAATCTGATATCAAAATTTTTTATTTTAAAATAAAAAGACTAATAAAAACTATGGCATTTGTGTGCCGGCGGCACATGTACCGGAATCCTTTCATATTCTTTCAGAATGAGATGTATATACTGACAGGCGATAAATAGTTACCTACAAATATAACAATAAAAATAAAAATGTTAAAATTCGTCCCAAAAGACAACTTATTTTTTATCTAGTCGGTGAAGGGCTGGTTGCCCACAACTATATTCTCTGAATGGAGACAAAATCTGATTCATGAGAGTTTATAGATAATATTTACACACTTAAAAACATTTTATAAAAAAAAATATCACTTTTTAAGAAGAGCTAAACTTTGCATTATGAGAGCCTACGGAGGAAAATTTTTATCAATGACAAAAATGCTCCTAACAATTTTAAAAAAGACAAAACACTCTCAGAAATTTTAAAAAAAACACAGCTATAACGGTAATAGCATTGCCGTTATAGCTCAGCCCTATAGCGATAATGCTATTGCCGCTATAGCTTTTTTTTTGGGACTGACACCTCTGATTTTTTTTTTTGCGCAACTTTTAGGAGGGTAATCATTATTAGCACGTTACATTAAATTTGTGCAGGTCTTTTTGTGTTTTGTTTTGTTTTTTGTTTTTATTTTTGTCGGCACCTTTTCCATTTTTTTTTACATTTTTTTTTTGTTTTACATTAAGCGTAAATAATGCTTGATATTTTTATATTATAATTTTAAATTAATTTTGTAAATTAATGTTCATGGCTTAGTTACATCCATGTAGGGTTCTCCAAAATGATACGATACGACACGACACGAGTACGAAATTAGCACGACACAATCGTATTATCGTGTCGTGTTAGCAATCTTAAAAAATTAACACGATTTGACACGACACGACTAACACGCAACACGACATGAACACAAACTAACACGACACAAATATGACATGATAACACGAATTTAATTTTTAACATTACAAAAAATAGCATCATAAACACATTTCTTCTTTTAAATTATTTTCCTACAAAATTATTTAATGAATTTTATATTAAAATTTAAATTATAACCGTACTTTCTTTTTTAAAGTCTATTTATCTTTTCAAAATATTTTATTTTTTTAATCCGTTCAAACAATAAAGAAATGAGTTAGCAAAAAAAAATATAATCAACAATTAATCTTTTAACAAAAATATATCTGATAATTTTATATTGATATATATATTGAATTTCTAGAATAGTGAAAACAACTACAACTATATTTTTTTCTCCATTTTAATATTTTAACGTTTTTTAATAAATTGTTATAAAAAATAAAAAAAAGTTTCTGACACGATTTGACATGACTAACACAACGTGTCAACACGACACGACATGATCGTATCAGAATACGTGCTATATTACCACTTCTCACCACTCAGCACGACACGACACGATTAAAAAAGTAGTTCGTGTCAACATGACACGACACGACACACACAATTGGATCGTGCTAGAGTCTCGTGTCATATCGTGTTGACACAAACTACTTTTTTTAATCGTGTATACATATCAGTACAAAATTATCGGAATATTTTTGTTAAAAGATTAATTGATGATTATATTTTTTTTGCTAACTCATTTCTTTATTTTTATTGTTTGAACGGATTAAAAAATAAAATGTTTAATAAAATAAATAAACTTTAAAAAAATACAGTTATAATTTAAATTTTAATATAAAATTAAATTAAATAATTTTTAGGAAAATAATTTAAAAGAAAGAGTGTGTTTATGATACTATTTTTGGTAATGTTAAAAATTAATTTGTGTTATCGTGTCATATTCATGTCGTGTTGGTTCGTGATCGTGTCGTGTTGCGTGTTAGTCATGTTGTGTCAAATCGTGTTAATTTTTTAAAATTGCCAACACGATACGATTATGACACGATAGGATAACACGATTGTGTCGTGCTAATTTCGTACTCGTGTCGTGTCGTGCCAACACGATCGTGTTGTGTCATTTTAAAGAACCCTATATAGATGTAACTAAACCATGAACATTAATTTACAAAATTAATTTAAAATTACAATATAAAATATCAAGCATTATTTGTAAAACAAAACAAAAAAATGTAAAACAAAAATAAAGGAAAAGGAGCGGACAAAAGAAAAAAAAACCCTGTGCAAACACAAAAAACAAAAAAAATCTGTCAGACGTACCAAAAAAAAAATAGAGTTATAGGGGAAATACTAAGGCTGGGGCTATAGCGGCACTGGTACATCAAAAATTGCACGAACACAAAAAACAAAAAAAAAGTCTATCAGATGTGCAAAAAAAAAAATAGGGCTATAGCGGCAATTGTATTATCGCTATAAGGCTGGATTATAGCGGCAATACTATTGCCGCTATAACTGTGCTCTTTTTAAAATTTCAGGCTCCGTTTGGATGCGTTGAGAATAAGGTAGGAAGAAGGAAGAAGGAAGAAGGGAAGAAATTTATTGGGAATGGGTAAATTTATTGTAAAGTGTGTAACTTTTGTGAAGAATTTGGATGGTTAGAAATAAATTTATTGGTAAAAAATGATTATTCCTTATTTCTTATTCCGGAAGAAGCCATCCAAACGGAGCCTCAAAGAGCACTTTGTCTTTTTTAAAATTATTAGGATATTTTTGTCTTTTATAAAAATTTTCCACCTACGGACCTTGAGACATTAGAAAAAAATCTTTTGTATGAATTAAAAGCTGATTACATCAACATTAAATGATTTCTAAATTTTATAATTTACTTTTATACACTTTTAAATGGTATTGAATCACGCCCTTTCAAAAAGGGTAAATGGTATTTACCATCCTTCTATTTTCCATCCAACTATCCACCAGAGAGGCTGCACATGATAATCACGTGACTAGATAGATATGAATCCAACAGAGGCGTCCCTTTTTCATTTCATTTCTCTCTCATCTCTCTCTCTCATTGAAAATATCAAAACCTAGATCTGCCATGGATCTATCTTTCTTTCCTCTCTCTTCTCTAACATAATTTTGAAACTTTGAAAGAGGTCTGAATTCCTTCTCTCTCGCCTGACAGTCGAACCGAAAGAGATCCGCCATAGATTCTCTACGGATCCGAACTTTGCATTCTTCCTTGTGTCCACTCCCTCGCCTACTCGGATCGAAGTCGCGAGGCGTGATTTGATTCGTTGCGGCAGCGAATTCGTGGTGGAACTCTCGTGCAAATTTGCTCTACCATGAGGAGGCATGGATAGGGCTGACGTGGAGGGGGGAGGGGCTTGGGGGCAGTTCCCTGCAAGGCTACATGTGCTTGTGGTAGATGATGATGTCACCGCTCTTCATGTTATTAAAACCATACTTCTCCAGTGCCGATAAAGGGTGAGAAATCGTTGTTGATTTTTGAAAAAAAAATTTTATTGTTGGAGCAAGTTTAATCTTTTTTTTTTTTTGAGAAATCGTTGTTGATTTTTTATAAAGGTTAATTTAGTTTTCTAAATATTCATCTCGCATGCTTTTTGTTCATTTTGTTCGTATTGTTATATGTAGGGATACGTATGTTGGGATAAGGGACTATATTGTTGACACGAGATATGGAAAGAAGATATCATATTGTTATATCGAGGGATACTAATGTTGGAATAAGGGATCGTATTGTTGACACAAGATATGAAAATAAGACTGGAATTATGTAGTTGACTTGTTTTGTAGTTTATTAGAATTATGTTACCAATGATATTCAGATACAAGAAATAAGTGTTCAATTTTGTTAGTGAAGTGTTCATCGTGCATAATAAAAATTGATGAGTACTTGAATTAGATTAGATTTAGTTAAAATTAATGAGAAGTTAGTTTCGTGTTATAAATATTCCATTAATTTTTGTAATGGAGTAGTTAGTTATCATATGTGTTCAGTTAGTTTCTGAAATGCACAAGTTAGTGTTTACACATATTTTGTTCTGTACATATTTTGTAAGTAATGCAACGGTTATAATGTTGTTAACATTTCGTATTTGTTAATGTTTATTCTCAATTTTAACAGGTTTGTGCTCTGTTGATGTTATGGTGGAGTCGTCGGGTTGTCCTGAAAAGTTTCTTTTAATTTGATGAAAACTGAATTGTAGTTGTATTTTTGTATTTTTAGTTTTTTTGTTGTTGTTATCTAATCGGTAAATTGTGCTTGTCTGTGGTTGTTTTGTTGTTACAATTGTTTACTTCTTTTGCGCATGTGATTGGATTATAGTCAGAATTTTTATGGTATTTTATCGTTTTATAGTTATCGATACGTCAAATTCAGAATGTATTTAATTGAATATATAACTACAAATAGTTCATCCCTTGAATGATTTAATTGAACAAAAAACTTTTTAATATGCTTTTTTGAAGCTTTTTAACTGAACACTTAAATAGAATTAACTCATTCCTTGAGTTGTTTAACAGAACACAAGACTTATTTGTCTTATTTTCGTAAGACGTCTAAGTAAACACTTGACTAGATTTAAATGATCCCTTGAGTTGTTTAACTGAACATAAAAATCTCTTATTTTGATGACGTCTGCGCGTGATTTTTTTCAAAAATCGTGATGACGTCAGCGAGCGATTTTGATGACGTCAGGCGGCGCAAATCCATGATGACATTAGCGAAAATTAGTGTATGCTTGATTTTTGCACCCAGACTATCCAAAATAGTCTAATTAGATGGTTTGGATGATTTTTTAATGGATGGTGTATATCACACCTGTTCAAAAAATCCCCAAGAAATAAGTGCATATTTATTCTCGAGATATTTAAAATAGTTCATTTATTCAAATTTAAATTTTTTATTTATTATTGCTCACATAAAAAATAATAAGCATGCTACATTTAACTAGACTAGATAAATAAATTTTTTAAAATATAATATTGCTAACATCAGCGTTAAATTATCCGAAAAAAATGTGATTAATTTTGAAATTTGATGGTGCTTAACCGTCAATACCTTTTCAACTTTAATAGAAGCCGAATCACAATTTTTTCCTCTTTCCGTCTTTCGGTCTCACTCTCACTATACGAAAACCTGAAACCCTTCCCAAAAACGCGAGCGATCGGCGCGGAGAAGGAGAAGACTTGTGAGGAATTTAGAATTAGTCTTGATTGTGTGACTACTTACAGGAAGTATACTCGAAAAAGGTAAAATTAGGTCTTTTTGGTACTCATTTTAACATGTGTTTTTGGGTATATCTGGATGAAATTTTGAAAGTTGAAAATATAGTGGAGGTTCTAGGTTCATCTTTAAGTTGATTTTTTGTTGCATGTGAGGGCTCGTTTTAAAAACCCTAGATAATTGAACACTGGGGTTAATTATGAATTCAGTTAGTAGCGATATTTATTTATTTATTGCTTGATGGTATGCGTATTTCTAATCAATACATGAAGTACTTTTTTGCCTGTCAGTACAGAAAATTTAACTGTACCTATTATTTTGGCATTCAAGTATTTTTTATTATATTTCCTTAACCTAGCATATCAGTTAACATGTCAGTAATTTTAACTTGCTTGCGTGCCAGTATATGTTTGGTAGCTGCATTTCATTCAAATAGAATTTCATGCAGCATTTGCTGCATTTCATTCAACTTAACATTTCATTAAGTTGCCATGTTAGTATATGCTGATGACAGCAAAATACTGGTAAGTAGGTAGGTATATATTTCGAAATGCTGATAGAGAAGCAAGGGAATTAAAGGAATTATACCTAAAATTTAATATGAGAGTTTTTAAAGAAAATTTACACAGTAGCCCGTATTTACCTTACTTTGTTGCAGTCACATTTAAATTATTTTGAGTACCTGCCGAGTGCCGATACATTTTAGATTATTCTTTTGTTATGCATAAATAAAACATTTTTTTGGCCTGAAACTATATCATAGGATAGAGAATCTTCAAAAAAAAAGCATACTATATTACTAGGCCAAAAATCTGAAATTTGATGGGTTTTTGGTTTCTACAGAGGTGAAGTGATTGTGAGTGACACTGTAATATCTGGGTTAAAATTCTTCTGACGTTGAAGCTATCCTTATCAATAGAATTATTGTGGCAAATTGTATTGTTTTGTTTGTTTGGATCATATTGTCTCATCTAAATTTTAATTTCTATGATTTTTTAATATACAGAAATATATTTCATTGTCTCACTGGATTTCACTTGATATAAATGTCAACCTGTTAGAAGAATCATTTCTTTTCCAAACTATTTTTTTGTTGGGTTTCTTTTCTAGCCTACCCCAACTTGTTTGGGACAAAAGGCTTAGTTGTTGTTGTAACATTTCAGACTAGTAAAATAATTGCACTTTAGCTTGAAGGTTGAATGGAATAATAAAATTACTTATATGGATGGTCTTTCTTTGATAATATTACTTGATTTTCTACAAGCCTTTTTGCATTTTTGTTTCTCAAGCTTGCATGTTAGCTAGCATGTCAGTCAGCATTTAATATAGTTAGCATGTCAGATCTGATCTATGAGTTAGATTTTTTTTTATTATAATTTATTTATTGATTCATTCCCTTCTGCCATGTTTACTTGCATCATCTGATTGTTCGTGTCATTGAGTGCAGCAGTAATGGAAGATTTGTTTTTGTGGATGATGGAAGATGAAATGTGGTTCTCCGATGCAGTGGATACGTTGCTAGTTGTGATGCTTAAAGATGAAAGCACATCATTACATTTCAAGCAACCTCAAAACGCTAGGTCCCTTGTGGGGTTTCAATTTGTAAATGACATTTTAACTGGTCATCCAATGCGGTGCTATAATATATTCCGAATGACTTCTACAAATTTTCATATCTTATGCCAAAAAATATCCAGTAGCCTTAATACCAAAAAGACATCCGCAGAAGAACAACTAGCTATTTTTCTACTATGTGTCGGTCATGGTTGCTCCATTCAAAAACTTGCCGGAGACTTTCAACACTCTGCTGAATCCATTTATGGATTTTTCAAGGATGTATTAAAGGCCATTCTTTCTTTACGTGATGAATACATTAAAGTACCTGATTCTAGTGCTGGTGTACACCCCTTAGTTGGACCAAACAGTGGAAATTATTTGTTTAAGGTAACTACTTGGATTTCTATTTTTTTTTCCCCTATATACAATTAAACATTGTGTCAAAACTTTTAACTGACAATAGCATTGTCAACTGTAGGATGCGTTGGGTGCAATTGATGGAATACATATTCAGGCTGTTGTGAAAGGGGACAACATTGAAAGGTTTCGTAATAGAAAAGGATTTTTATCACAAAATGTTCTAGCTGCATGCTCATTTGATATGCTATTCCAGTATGTTGCGGTTGGATGGGAAGGATCTGCTTCAGATATGAGAATATTACGTTGGGCGTTAGAAGAGGGTGGCTTCGATGTCCCCACTGGTAGGTATTATCTTGCAGACTTTGGTTATACAAATACATCGAAGTTTCTTTCTCCATATAAAAACCACCCATACCATCTTGCCCAATTTAATCGTCGACCTAGGTCCTCACGTTATGTGGCCTCTGAAGATTTATATAATCATCGTCATGCCCAACTTCGAAATGTGATAGAAAGAACTTTTGGGGTCTTAAAAATGCGGTTTAAAGTTCTGGACAGAATGCCGAAATTCCAGTATAGAATACAAACCTTGATTGTTATGGCATGTTGCATACTTCACAATTTTATTAAGTTGCAAAATTCACCGGATTATATGTTAGATACTTTGATTAATTTGGAGTCTCCACATGGTAATGAGAGTTCAGTTGGTACAGAAGAGTTATCTCCACAGGTTATTGAGAGTTTAGTTGGCACAGAAGAGTTATCCAGTACTAATGAGAAAACTGTTGGAGAAATTATTAGAAGCAATATTAGAAATGCTTTATGGAGGAAAAGGCAACGAACAAACTAGATTTCTTTTCCATGCATTTAATTTGAGTCTTTGATCTGGAGACTAGGTCGTTAATTTTAGTTTGTTTGATTTGAAGATTAGTATTAGTGTATGTTTGATTGCTGGATTTAAAATGACTGTCATTTAAACTCTGTCAGTGTATTAATATATATTAGTGGATTGAAGATTAGTATTAATTTACTAGAATATTAATGTATGTTTGATTTTTTTTTAATTTGCTTTGATCTTTAATTAGTCCCTTTAACCGCCAGTGTGTTCAGTCTGTTATTGCACATTACTGTCACTTTTTGTGATCTGTTACAGCTGTAGGGAATCTTTGGTTCTATGGTGTACGCAATGAGTGTAATGGCATATTTAGGAATTTAAAATGATGATGCATATATGGGGAAAATTCTAAAATTGAGTAGCAAAAAAGAACAGAAATCGATCAGAAGATGAACTACCGAAAAAACATGGGCGACATCTAAGCGTCGGTCCTATTGGAAAATTTTAAAAGTTCATAGCCCTTTGAAGAGGTTGAACCTTCACTGCATTTTGTCGATGACGCAATAAGACGCATCCAAAATGATTGAGGAATCAATGCTCATCTTTTTTTTCTTTTTTTTTTGCCCTTTAATTTTAAAGAGCATTGGCATCTATTGGTCCGTTGTCTCCTTTGACATTTTCGTTGTAAATTCCGTTTAATATTTTTGTGTACAGTCTAGTCAACAAAATCAACATATTGAGAAGAAAAATGAACCTTCACTGCATTTTGTCGATGACGCATCCAAATGATGGAGGAACAGAAAATTAAGTAGATAAACAGAAGCAATATATACATATACATATATAACAAAGGCTGTAGAAGACCACCATGCCGAATCGCAATTAAATGATGATGAGAAACTTCAAAGCAAATAATGTCGTCTCTATGATCGTGGTGTTGCTTCGCTTTCTTCTTCTCTTGGGCTGCCAATCAACCGCCTTTGCGCGTCCCTTGAAGCCGCGTAATTATACGCCGGATGCATCGTGGCTACAGATGCTACCACATGGAGGGGGATCAATATCCGGGCCATCCCGTTGCACTCGGTATAGTTGCCCAATGCCATGAATTTGTCATCTTATAAGTGTTCACTGTATTTTGTTACATCAGTTTATGATATTATATATATGTTGACTTTGTTTATTTTATATATTCAATTTTGTTATTATAAGTGTTTATTTTATTTTATTTATGTATTTATATGATTATAGACGTTCGCTTTGTTTATCATGTTAGTTCACTCTGTTGTTATAAGTGTTCACTTTAATTTTTTTTCAATCTATTCATTTTATGTGTGTTCTACTTTGTTGTTGTTCATGTTCACTTTGTTTGTTCTTTGTGTTCATTTTATTGTTATATATGTTCATCCTGATAACGCGTCAGAGTTCATATGGTTAAAATCATGTGTCAGAGTTCACATAGAGACAGATGGAATAATATGGAGGGAGAGAAGGGAAGGAGAGGGAAGGAGACATAGGGAAGGAGAGAGAAGATTGAAGGAGAGAGGCAAAATAAAGAATGGAAAACGAAGGGAAGGAGATTGGAAGAGAGGCGAGGGAGAGACGCGTAATTTTTTTTTTACATAAGCGATGGCACGAGATGCGATAGTAATTATTATTTTTTATTAATTTTTGGTGAAGCCAGTATTTTACTATGTAGTCGGGTGTCGTATTTTACTGTGATATGACGTGTAATGAGTGGTTTGGAAAATATGAGTTTAATCTAAGTATAGTTTTTTTTTGTATTTTTTCACGCCATGGAAAATGGGGTTTTATTTGAATGATATAATAAAAAAAAATTTAGTATGTAGTTTGGGCAAATTTTCTATTACATGTTGCTAGTAACCTAAAATTATGCTGCAGATTGTGGTTTTTTCTTCTTCTACAGACAAGCGAGTAAGCACTGTCATGCTTCTTTGGCCCAAAGGGTAGGTCTTCATGCCGAAGCTGTTGTAGTGCAGCTGGTATGGCACCAGATCTCCCACGGGAGAGACCACAGTTCGATCTCCACTGATGAGTGGAGGAATAGGGTGGGTGTGTGGGCCTACAGGCATATGTCAAAAAAAAAAAAAAAAGGGTAGGTCTTCATTTAAGCAACTAAGCAAGCATGTGGGGTTTGTTTAAGAATTCTGGACTCGGTCTATCAATTAAGGCTAGGTAGCGAGAGAATTCTGGACTCAGTCAGAGGAAAAGAGAAAAGTCAATAAAGAACCTATTATTTTAGTTATTATGTATATGGTTTTGATTTTTGAACGGCATTGCATTTTGCAATTTTTTGCTTCTCTGTCCATGTGGCCCAGTGCAGCAGGAATCTTAATCTGCTGTCGTGCGGCAACCGTGGTGTAACGCAGCAAATTTCAATCATCCATGCTATCCAACGGTGCTTGTCGAGTGTAAATTGACCAAGGTTAAAAAGTCAAAAAAGCTGCGTACTGTTACTGTGTGGAATCCATGTAAAATATGATATTTTTAAGTTAAAAAATCCAACGGCTCTCGTATCAGGTCAACCCATTCTTCTAATTATTCCATAGGGGCGTTTGGATTGCTTAGAAATAAGAATAAAAGTCTATTTTTAGACGAAAAATATTGAAAAGTGTGTAATTTTGTGAAGAGTTTGAATGGTTAGGAATAAATTTCCGTCCGGAATAAGCTATTCTTCCTTATTCCTTACCCATCCAAACGGCCCCATAAATTCAAGATTTTGTTACCTTTGTATAATATTCTTCGCCAAAAAAAAAAGAAAAAACGACAACTATATGATTATTTCTCCGTTTGGATTATGTAAGAATAAAATTAGGATTAGTTATTCGGACTAAAAAATACTATTCCTAAACGATTAAGAATAATTTTTTTGAGATCTAGAGTGTTATTTTTAAATGATTGAACGTCTAGATTAAATTTTTATTCCTAGGGTGTTTGGATCATCTTCTTAATGTGCATTTAAGAAATAGTTATGACCACTTTTTAATCCGGATTAAAAAAATGATCCAAGCACCCTAGGAATAAAAATTTAATCCTGATGTTGGACCACTTAAAAATAACACTCTATATCACTAAAAACTTATTCTTGATTGTTTAGGATTAGACATTTTAATCCCGAATAACTAATCCTACCCTTAATCTAATATAATCCAAACAGAGCCAAAATTTACTAATGTATCATATGTCTAAGTCATGTCATTTTGGTTTTTTTTTTTGGTTAAATAATAATTAAAATTATTGTCACCAGCTAAAACAATTAGTTTGTCGATTTTGAGAATATATATACGATCATAAAAAAAATCCCAATGAAGGCACAACGCGAAAAAAAAAAAACAACACGACACGACTTAGAGTCTTAGACATATGATACATTAATAATTTTTTCTGTAAATAATCGTACTGCTGTCGTTTTCTTTTTCTTTTTTTTTGGCGAAGAAAATTATGCAAGGGTATCAAAATCTTGAACTTAGTGGAATAATTAGAAGAACGATTTGGCCTGGTACGAGAACCGTTGGATTTTTTAAAAAACATTATATTTTATGTGGGTCCCACATAGCTACAGCAACTGCGTACAGCTTTTTAGGACTTTTTAACCTGGGTTAAGTTATTACTCGCCAAGCACCGTTGGATAGCGTGGATGATTGAGATTTACTGCGCTATACGTTTGCCGCGCGACAGTAGATTTGAATTCGTGCAGCAGTGTTCCCAGCTCGCAGTCAACCCCTGGCATCTATATGGAAAACTCTCTAGCTTAATTTAGAAGAGGTTGCTTACTTTGCTCTGTTTCTGCTAATTAATTAGTTAATAAACCCAATGCATTTTATTAGAAAGTTAAAAAAGAGTCCAATTCAGGTCATTTCTTGAAAATAATAGAAAGTTAAAAAGTTAAGGTTAACAAAAACTATGAATTTTAGAAGACAGTGACTAGGGTTATTTTTTTGCATAAAATAGGAAAATACACACAAGACTTAGTTCAATTATTATTATTAGTCCATTATAACTGTCCACGGAAAAAATGTGGGATAATGGATGAAAGAACAATATGATACACAAAATTTTATAATTTTAGAGTTTATTTGATACTTGATGGAGAGTTGAAAAATGAAACGAATATAATTAATGCTGATAGATTAATTATAATATATTTATTTTCGACTTTTAAATCAAGTATAAACGATTTTTGAAGTATCAAATAAACTAAAAAAATATAAAATTTTACGAAGACACGTTCAAATCTGATATCAAATTTTTTTATTAAAAAAAATAACAATAAAAGATATGGCATTTGTGGGCCTGTGGCACATTTACCGGAACCCTTTCATATTCTTTTACAACAAAATTCTTTCAGAATGAGATGTATTATGTATATATTGACAGGCGATAAAATAGTTACCTACAAATATAACAATAAATGTTAAAATTCGTCAGAAATGAAAATTAATTTTTGATATAGTCGGTGAAGGGCTGGTTGCCCACTACTATATTCTCTGAATTGAGACAAAATCTGATTGAGAGTTTTATAGATAATATTTACACACTTAAAATATTTTATAAGAAAATGTCACTTTTTAAGAAGAGCTAAATTAAACTTTACATTAACTTTTGTATGAGAGCCTAGGGCCTTGAGGTATCAAAAAAGAAAAAAAAAATCTTTTGTATGAATTAAAAGCTGATTACATCAACATTAAATGATTTCTAAATTTTATAATTTACTTTTATACACTTTTAAATGGTATTGATTACGCCCTTTCGAAAAAGGCCCCTAGAAATAAGTGCATATTCATTCTCGAGATATAAAAAAAAGTTCATTTATTCAAATATAAATTTCCGATTTTATTCTTGCTCACATAAAAAAATACTCATGTTACATTTAATTAGATAAATAAATTATTTTAAATATAATATTGCTAACATCAGCGTTAAATTATCCGAAAAAAAAATGTGTTAAATTTGATTTGATGATGCTTAACCGTCAATACCTTTTAAATAGTGGGCACTCCCGTGTTGTGGGCTCTATTTTTTTTATTTATAATGCAGTAATAGTTTCATGTGCGTTAAATATTTTTTTGGTATGGAGAAAGAATTCAAAATTAGATTAGGATGGTTTGTTTGAATAATTTAGTTTTATAGGGTAACGGTACTGTCAATTGTCATTAGCTGAGGAGGAAAGGAGTCCGATGTAAAAGGAATATTGAGTATACGGTGTTGTTTATTGTTGACATGAGTTGGGGTTATGTTGTTGTTGTTAATTTTTATCAGAAGAAAAAAGGTTCTGTATTTTGTTTTTATTTGTTAGAATAGGTGTTTTTTTTTATGAAATAATAGGTGTTGTTTAGATGAGAAAGAGGTTGTTCATTCATCTATTAATAATTTTTTTTTTTAGGGCTCGTTATTTGTCGTGGTGTGCTGAGTGAGTCTTCTTTAGTTTATTCTGTTTTTTCTTTTGGTTGCTATCCTGTGGTCAGAAGGGGATGTTATTTGTACGATAGTTAGCTATGGCGAGTGAAATGAAATCCCGTCCCGCGCGGAACTGTCGAGCGCAGTGCTGTGAGCCGTGTAATTTAATCTCAATGGCAAAGGGAACTCCGTGCATGTAACCTGATTGGTAGGCCCGAACCGTCCAGATCAGATCGGACGGTTCGTAGGCTGCACTGGACGGTCCCGCGCGGGAGGAGATAAGGATTCATGGCGAGTAGTCTGAGACGTTTTGAATGCATAGGTGGTTCTGGGATTTTTTATAACCAGCAAATATATGGTGGATTATTGAAGTGGCAGTCAGTTTTTTTTTGTGTGCGCGGAAAGTGATTCAGCTGCAAACAGTGTGGGCATAATTACAGAAAATTATAGATGTGCACTGTATTGTGAAGATGGCAAAGTACATTTAGGAATAACAGGAATAAATATATCACTACCAAAAAACGAGACTTTTGCAACAGAGATTTAGTCACGGTTTTTATAAATAACAGTTTGAAACCATATAATAGGAGAGAGAAAAAATTTGAGCGAAAAATAGCAATGGGTTTTACATTAAAACCGTGGCCCATTTCTCGGACCCCAAAAATAAAGAACTGTTTATATCAAATAATGATGGATTTTTTCAAGAACCGTTGCTATTTTTTTCAATTTCAAACAGTTGTTTGATAAAACCGTCTTTATTTAAATAACAACGCCTATTACCTAAAATCCGTCGTTAGTTTAATTTTTTTTATAGCACGAAGCCCTCCTCCCATTTTCTGCTAAGTACGAATCCCCTCTCAAACCCTCCTTCTCCCATTCTCTGAAACCCTCCTCTCAATCCCCTCCCACTCCCTCCTCTGGACAGCGCCGCTCTAGACTCTCTCAAACTCTCCTCTCCTCTCGAAGCACTTCGACTCAAGCCCTCGCCTCCTCTCAATCTCATCTGATAGCCACTCGCTCCGCCCTCGAGCTCTCTGCCGTTTCGACAGCCGCCACTTGCTCTCCGCCTCTTCTCGACTCCCTCACTCCCTCTCTTCTCGACTCACTCTCTTCTTGATCCGACAGCAGCTCTCTCGATTTGGCTTTGGTGGTGATCCTTCCAGAAGCGACGTACTTTGCCGCCAGAACGATGGCAGGAGCAGTTGATCTGTCCTTCTGCTCTTCAGTGAATCTCGAGATA